>RJWJ010036095.1:0-16267 GCA_004363605.1 Indri indri
TTCCTTTGGGCGCATGAATGACATTTCACTGTGATGTGATTATAAGAAACAAAATCCCTCAGAGATGCTGCCTTAAAATATTTCTCTTTATAATGTTCTGAGCTCGACAAACCTTGGTAGAAAACAGAATACTCTTAATTATGAATAAATTAACTAAATTAGTAACATGAGATGGATATGCAATTAAGGGATTGTTAATTGAAACTGGAAACACAGCTGTATGCAGCTTAGAGATGAATCATACCAGTAATGACGCAGATGTTTATAAAATGTGATTATCTTTAGTGGAGACAGCACTGCATCTCCCAAGCCCATTCTTATATTGTGTCACTGAAATGGTTTTTAAACCCGTGAACACCAGGAATCAGGATCTCAGGGACGGCAAATTAGGCTCCCTGGATATGGGAATTAGTGTTGTCTGAATGTCAGCAATTCGATTCTCCAGCTTTCAAAGAATGTAGATATGGAGCCAACAACAAACATCTGTTAGTTGCATGGTCTTCAGAAACAAAAACAACCAAAAGTTGCTGGCAAACCAGTCCCTGCTTCAATCAGAGAAGACAGTAAAGTATCTGTGAACAGTCACACCACCAAGTGTGACCATAAAAAACATATACAGAATGCAGCCCCAGGGCATAGTGCCAGAGACCTTATGCACAAATGGTAAATACACCCTCTGCCGGCAGAGGCTCTAAAACTTCTTTTGCTGTTTTTCATGCAATTGACCCAGAAGAAAAAACAAAATCTCCACAACTAAAGGAAGCAGTAGGAAAATGCAGTCGTTAAACTCATTGTATGTTTAAATGTATTAAAATTATCAGTGATTCCATTGCACTTTGGAAACTTCCCTTTTTTGCTTATCACATGCTCAATTTTGCCCTGTGTGCAATTTCTATTTGTCCCAGGGAAGGGAAATGTCCCTGTGGATCTGGATTTTAATGAATTTATGTGATCTTTGCACAGACTTCACTTGGACAAAGTTGCAGGGAGGAGCCGGATACTGAGTCCTAACCATAGCTTAATGATTATGGAATGAGGTGCTCAGCTAAACAGATTACAATCTTTTATAAAATTTTATTATTTGTGGAGACGGGTCTCCCTATGTTGCCCAAGCTGGTTTCAGACTCCTGGCCTCAGCCTCCCAAAGTACTGGGATTACAGGCATGAACCATCAGTCCTGGTGAGATTGCAATCTTTGAAATTCAGGTTTTTGGTTTCTAGACACAAGCTTGTGGCATTATTTAAAACCAACAACTCTGTCAGGCTGGATGGTGCTTACAGAAGCGATAGACATCAGTTTTGCTATTTAAAGTGCAAACTAACCATTGTATAGTCTAGTCAAAAAGGAAAAATTACATAGTTTTAGATTTTTTAAATTTCAAAATATTAAGGGGGTACAAATGTATTCGGTTACATGGATCATTTTTGTAATGCTTGAGTCCTGGCTATAGGTGTGCCCGTCACCCAAATACTGTTTATAGTACCTATTAGGTTGGTTTATTCCTCTCCCCTCATCCCCACTCCCCCCTGGGCACAAGATATGAACAGATGCTTCTCAATAGAAGATAGTTTTAGATACTGACGAACAGAACATATATTTATCATTTAACTTAGCTTTTCTTTCAAAGTTATCAATTTCCTTAGCAAAAGCTAGTTGAGAAAAGGAAACAAAATAAAACAAGAGATGGTCTCAGATTCGTCACTACTTCTCACTATCAAAAGAATGCTGAAAATTTAGCACACTTTCCTTTAATTCAGGCGAGACCTTTTGCTGCAACCTTTAATGAAGTATTTGGATGACTTGAGGCCCAAATAAACAACTTAATTTTCTACTTTACATTGGCTGTGGGTGTATGGGGCACAGCTGAGTTGTGTGTTTGTTAAAAAAATACACTTTGAGGAATGAATGAGGAGAAAAATACAAACATGTAAAAAGACATAGCACTATATATCATTTTCTCTCTATGTTCGATACCTATAAATGTGGAATTTGTTACATTTTGATCACAAAGTCTTTCTATCCCGTGTGTTAATTCCCCAAAAGCACAGACTTTGCCTATAACTTCAGTATTGATTTGCTGTTATACAGGTTCCAACTTGTCTAAATTTCATTACCTGAAGGGACAGCTTGCAATTCCATATACAGGTATAATAAAAGCAAGATGACTACATGTATACTGTGAGCTTTGAAAGGGCACTTTTTCTCCAATACACTGGGCCAAATTTTTCATAAGTCTGTTATTCTGTTGCAAATGGTGATGACAAAGCCGATACCATATATTATTTACTAACATTTGTATTAATATTTTCAATTCTGAGCCTACCTATAATCATGCTAGTATCAGAACCCATTTGCGACTTGGACAGCTATTTGCCTACCCAGCAGCTATTCACTTATTCCTTGTTAAGAAGCTCAATTATGTTCAGATATTGGGCATCAAAGGACCCAGCTCTGGAGGAAGAATTAAAATCTGGTTTAAGCCAATCATGGTAAGCTTGTGCTTTGTAGTGAGTCATTGTTTTAAAGAGGTTCAATGAGACCCAGTTCTCCCTGACACCTATGGGGAAATCTGCTGGGGAGCTTCTGGGAAATGTTTGCTTCTCCAAACATAGGCACACACACAGACACATAGGTACAGGCACGCGCGCACGAGCACACACACACACACACACACACAGATGCAGTTATCCTTGTAACTTATTCCTCCTTCTTGCCTTGGTTATTGTTATCTGAGGATATGTTGCTTGGTGTGGTAGGAAGCCATCCTGGGACCACGAAGAGAAAGCCGAGTGACTCCCAGAGAAGCTGACTTCGAGTCTTGATATAGTTCATCTGCTGAATTAATCAGCTCTAGATCCCATGGCCTTTGGACTTCTGGTTATATCAGATCAGTGGTTCTCAAAGTGCAGTTCCTGACCATAGTAGCATCAGCACTTACTTGCTGCAGAATTTCAGACTTCATTCCATACCTACTGAATCAGAAACTCTGGGTAGAGCCTGCCAACCTACAGTTTTAACAAGCCCTCCAGGGAATTCTGATGCATGCTAAAGTTTTGGAACTACTGTGTTAGATTATCAAATGTTTCTATTATCTCAAATGTCTCTATTATTTATAATAGTGTTTTCAAAACTTGCCTGATTCCACTGGGATTCGTGTTGAAAACATAGATTCCCAAACCTACTGAATTGGATTTGTCAGTGAAGGGGCTTGGGAATTAGTAATTTAATAAAATGCCTCTGGTGATTCTTATAACCAGAAAAGTTTGAAAAAAACAAATTTAAGGGCTTTAAAGTCAGGCATTCTGTCACTGGCTCCTGCAAGCATTCTAAACAACATACTATCTGCAATCCCCTGTTTCAATTGGCTGCAGCACCAGGACCACTCAGGTAAATAGGTACTAGCTCTTGTCCTGGCAAGTATACTATGAAGTTTCAGTTTGGAAAGCCATTGACTTGAAGTGAGGTTTACATTCCTAATATGTTGGTTTCTTGACTTAACTGGTCATTTGAATTCCTAATCTTTTACATTCAGAGCCTGTTTACCCAAACTGCCTACTTGAGCTCCAGTCTGAATTCCTAACCTTTTGTACGTTCTTGACCTGTGCTATCTGGTGGCCCCATCAACCCTGCCAGGATTTCAGAGCCCCTCTCAAGTAAAAGTACAGGAGTAACCATGCATTCCTTAACTTTTAGGCTGCAGTCTCAGAGACCAGATCCCTGCCTGCTGAACTTGAACCTGCTGATGCCCAAGAGGCTGGCACGAAAGCAGGAGTAATTAGTCTGCTAAAAACTAAACGTATATTTTCAAAGTCTGAAAAAAAAATTCTGCTCATCCAAATAGAAATAATTGAGAACTCTAAAATATTTAACTTTAAAAGGACTAAAATCATCAATGTCCTTTCAGGTTGAATGTATAATTTACATTAAAAACTTTCTGTCCCTTGTTTATTTGGCCAAATAAGCTAAAAAGGTAAAAATAATCTTAGTGAAATAGTTTCCTTATGAGTGACAAATGTAAAGAGTCAAAAGGAGAGTTGGGGTAAATATTTAATGGTGTCTCCTCTCCCCTAATTGCATGTACTTCATTTGCTTAGACATTATTTATTTCACCTCGGCTATCCCACTCCCCACTATACAACCCCTACCTCAGTCATTCCAGACTTCTAACTCCCAGGTTATGGTAGATCTTTCCGGACCTCCAAGCCTCTGTTTGTGCCATCTCTTCTTCCTAGAAAACTCTTCCATTTTTTCTCTACCTTTTGGAACCCTACTCATTGCTTAAGTCTAAGCTTAAATGTCATCCCTGAGGCGAAATTAATTGCTAACTCTTCTGCACATGAATATCACTTTTCTTGACTCAAATCTCTAGTTGAGCCCTTGTCGCCTTGTTTGTAGTTCATGTATCAATCATCCTTGAAGGGAACCTGTGTCATGTATATCTTTCTCTCTGTCAAGTAGAGGGTCTTGAGTATATTGCGGCACTGAAAAAGTACTGAATTGAATTTCAGGCAAAAGTGATTTCTTGGCAAAACATTAACTGGATAGTGTACTTTAATTTACTTACTTGTTTGCAGGTTTTATATACTTAATTGCAAGTAGGCAGCTAATGAAGAATGTTTGGGTTTTGCTGTGTGGGGAGGGGGTGTCCCAGCTTGAGTGCCAAGGGTCCCAGCATAAGACTGAGAAATTCAGATAAATGTGGCAAATTAGTGGGATGGGTAGTGTATCTCATGAGGACTGAGAGAAAAGCTCAAACTATAACCAATTCTAGGTTTACACATCCAGTCACCTCTAAGAGATTGGTGGCTCTCCCAACATCTATTGCAGGGAGACCAAGTAGGTCTCTTGGGAGAAGGCCTAAAGAAAAAATGTATTATAAACCAGGTGCTTTGCTCAGTAGGAAAGCCTCAGTCAACAAGAAAATGCATGGTTTTGAGAACACTGGAGTATCTGTCAGTAAAATTTATTCTCTGGCTCAGTCATATCTGAGTCCAGTGGATGTAAATAAGAATGATTTAAAAGACTATGTGCCAGATGGGATGCTTTCTCCTGCAGATAATCGAAAACCCAAAACAAAATGGTTTGAACAGTCAAGGAGTGCAGAGGCCAGGCAGTTCCAGGACTGGGTAATTGAGAAGCACAACGACATCATAAGGACTCAGGTTTTTCCCCATCTTTCCATTCTGACATTCTTGGATGAGCTCACCACACAGACACAACATGGCTACTGAATTTCTGGTCCAGTCACTCACTCATTTGACAAATATTTACCATGCCGGGATCTGTTCTTAGGTGCTTTGCATACCTTAGTAAACAAAAACAACATCCCTGGCCTCATGAAACTCACTTTCTTATGGTGAGAGACAGACAGTTTAGAAAAGCATATTCAACATTAATTCTGTAGTAGGAGTTATGGAAAGAAAAAAAGAGGAAAACAGGACAGATGTTTCTTCTGTTGTATAACATCTCACCCTAACACTTATTGGCTAACAACAATAATTTATCACTATTGCTTATGGTTCTGTGAGTTGACCGTGCTCAGTTGGGTGTTTCTTGCTTGGGGTCTTTCATGTGTTTGCAGTTAGATGGCAGCTAAAGCTGGAGTGATGTAACAGCTCCGCTGGGGTGGCTGTCCCAGTTTTTTCACTCACACATCTGACACCTCACTTGGGATGGCTAGGGGTAACCAGCCAACGGCTGGAGGTGGCCGGACACTTCTGTCTTTCCACGTAGATTCTCCATGTGTCTAGCTTAGATTATGTGGCTTCTCCATGTGGCTAGCACAGTGGCCTTAGAGTAGTGGGACTTCTTACAAGGCAGCCCACTTCCCCCAGAGTGAGCATTCCAAGGGACCAAAACAGAAGCTGCAAGAGTTCTGATCTAGCTTCCAACTTCTTGCAAGATCAGTTCTGCTGCCTTCAATTCACTATACAGGGACAGTTCAGATTCAGTGTGAGAAGGGACCACATAAGGTGTAATTACCTGGAGACATTATTCATGGGAGGAAGGAAGGGTACCTTTGTAGAAGAGCTACCTTACAAAGGTAAGGGAGAGTGAGGGAGGTGGGAAAGGTTGCTGTTTAAATAGAGTGGTTAATTTTCATGGAGGTTTTCTTAAGAAGTTGGTATTTGAGCAAGACTTGGAGGAAGTTAGAGTTAGTCATGTAGATCTCTGGAGGAAAGTATTCCACTTAGAGGGAAGAGCTAGGCACAGTGTCCAGAAGAAGCATGTCTGTTTAGTTCCCTAGATAAGGAAAACCTTTCTCGGAAGCTCCTGACTGCCCCTCGTATCTTACTGCCTGAGATTGCATTAGATGCCCATGTCTAATCCTTGACAAGATAACCAGGACCACCAGACCACCATGAAATAGCTCAGGATTATCAGTATTCATACCCTTGCCCTGGGGCCTCTCTGGACGCACATGGTCATGTGGAGGAGGGTAGATCCTCAACAAGCCTGGTCTCTGCCAGCAAGGGAGAAGGGTGTACATGTACAGATTTGGGGAAAGGGAAACAATAGTGTCTCCACCACATCCTGGGAATTAAATAACATTCCCTTGGGGCCTAACAGAGGAAAACTTGCCCCACTTTCCCAGAGATGGATTCTGACTACCAGCAGAGAATTCTCATGCTCAGTGTAGGAGCAGAAAAGGCTGGAAAGGAAACTGCAGTGACAAGGATCAGCACCTAATTTGCCCAGAGACAAAGGGGCCACCACCCACAAACAAGGAGAGGGTTTAACAGAGTACAAGCAGCAGACAGGCAGCAGGTAACATCCATAACGGGAAAAGGTGACTCTGAAAGGAAAATTCTGTGTAGTACCAAAATACACTGAGATGCGTGATCAGTGAAGGACTTAATTCAAAGAAGCTAACGTTAGATTCCCCATGTACAGCACGGCCATGATAGTTATAGCCTCAGGGGTAATTTTATTTCCCCTAAAGTTTAAGTGTGTGATGGGAAAGCTAGACCTAACAATTGGGGGTCCTGACTTTTTTGAAGCAATTCAGAATCTTTTTATATTTCCTAAGTGACACATATAATAATCCACCCACACTTGAGTTTTCTGTATGACAAAAAGAAAGTACATTAAGAAATAGTGCAATAAATATTTATTGATGGAAACAAAGGTGAATATTTAGAAAGACTAAATTAAACCGAGATAATAAAGAAATGTAAGCTATAATTTAAAGAAAAGGAATGCTAAAAGCAGAAGGGTGGAATCTGAAGTTCATGACTATACTCTCATTTTTTTTTCTGCCAATACAGGCAGCTGTTGGTAGAAATTATTATATTAAGCTGGAAGCCTGCTCAACTTTGACAAAAGGATGCAGACATAATGCATCGGTTGAATATAAGACAAATTAAAATATTTTCATTGCAAATGTAGAATAACAAGAGCTACCATACATAATCTTTGAAAGCACCCTTTCTTTTTGAAGATCAGAATGTTTTTTCCCATACATCTAGAAAGTAATGTGGTTCAATTCTATTCGACATGTATTTAGTGGGAACCCATTAGGTGTATAATACAATGAAATATCAATAGATTATAGAAAAAAAGAGAGCCCCTCTTCTTACGACCCAGCAGGGCAGAAAAGATTAAATTCTTCTTATAAAGGAAGAAAAAATGGATTAGAAAAGATGCTGTGTAATCAAGTTCAGAAAAGTGGGAAAGTTTAAAAAGGTTTCATAGAGATGAACTGTAGTTATAATAGCCAGTTTTGGGTTCTGGTTCCACAATTAACTGGCTGTGTGAACTATGACATATCATGTGGTGTCTTTGTAAAATCAAGGGTTGGATTTCTGGACTTTCAGAACTTTTAAGGTCCTCTGAATCAACGGGTCATGAGAACTTAAACAGGCCATCTTTCCTAAAATGAAACTTATGCATGGTAGTACATTAGTCATTAAATGATATCGTATTAAAATTAATTAAATAGAACCTTTTAAAGAATGATTGCTGAAGTGTAAAGTGAAGAATATTAAAATATTCAGTCATTCAAAATGGCTATTTTAAAAGCAATGAAACACATCAAGGGATTCAGTTGTTTTAAAAGTAGATTTAACAGCTGTACTACTTTATGCTTGGGTCAAATTCCTCCATACCTTAGATTTAGGACCTGGCCAGATTCTTTAGATACAGACTGAGGCTTGAGGCCTATCCAACTTGATTGCAAAGGCAAGGTCCTAAATGCAACTAGGCAAAAATTATAATGGAATCAGTGCAAGGCAATCATTGCTATTGTGAAAGAAAAACAAAGTATGTGCAATGTTGGTAAGTTACTAACAGCATCTCTGTGTCTGGAGCATTGCACATTATCATCTAATTATCTGTTTTCCTCCAACATTCTTTGCATATCATCTCCAGATCAAGAAAAAAAATAACAGTGCTTCAAAAGCTATTTTAGGACCTCTCACTACTAAACAAGATGGAGTTATAGGGACCAAATTTACCCTCTGTTCTGAAATAACCAAAACATGGACACAATATATGTAATGATGGATCATAAGGCAATGGGCATGAGGCAAGGAAGGACAGTGACTCCTGAGAGATGGGAAACACATGAGGTGAGTCCTAGAATTGTCATAACTTACTACCGTGAGGGAAATTCTAGTTCATAGCACAGGAAAGAAAAATCCAGGAGGATCCTGGCAGTCTCCCCGAGTTGAGGAGATATAACTGAAAGTCCAGGAGGATTTAGGCAGATAGAGTTCATAAGACAGAAGACCGGAGAGCTGCACAGAGAGAGACTCTAGCGATCTGTGGAGGTTCTCCCTCAAGTATGTAGCTGAGGACTGATGAGCAGATATGTGAGGGAACTACTGGAGGCTGGGAAAGAATCACCAGAAAGGACTAGAGTTAGCAGTGCCCAGCACAAATGTAGGGCAGGGAGGAGTGCCTATTCCCCACCAGACAGACAGGAAGCCTCATGGCTCATAGGGCATTGGATAGAGCATACAGAAAAGTCTTGCCTCAGTAGTGGGGAATAATTAGACCTAGACAGAGTACTGGTCTAATCCTACCTAATCTTAGGTCTAATCCTACCTAATCTTAAAAGCAAGACAATGGCTAGGCGCGGTGGCTCACGCCTGTAATTCTAGCACTCTGGGAGGCTGAGGCAGGAGGATTGCTTGAGGTCAGGAGTTCAAGACTAGCCTGAGAAAGAGTGAGACCCCCATCTCTATTAAAAAATAAAAAAAAAAAATAGCCAGGCAACTAAAAATAGAAAAAATTAGCTGGGTGTGGTGGCACTCGCCTGTAGTCCCAGCTACTTGGAAGGCTAAGGCAGGAGGATCGCTTGAGCCCGGGAGTTTGAGGTTGCTGTGAGCTAGGCTGATGCCATGGCACTATGGACTGGGCAACAGAGCAAGACTCTGTCTCAAAAAAAATAAAATAAAATAAAATAAAGCAAGACCCCTAAGGATCAAACAATAGCACACACTTTGGTCTCACACCCAAGTACTAACTAGGCCCAACCCTGCTTAGCTTCCGAGATCAGATGCATTCAGGGTAGTATGGCTGGCCATAGACAATAGCACACACTTTGGAAAGGGAGAAATGGAAATATATTATTACAAGGTTATTATACTATATATAAAGTAGTCTAATACTACTTAAAGTACACTGTAGTAAGTTAAAGATGTATGCTCTAAACCTTAAAGCAATGACTAAAATAACAAAACAAAGAGCTATATAGCTATTATGCCAACATAGGAGATAAAATGGAACCACAGAAAATACTCAATTAATTTAAAAGAAGGTAGAAAAAGAGAAACAAGCAAACAAAGAACAGATGGGGTGAAGAGAAAACAAATAGCTTGATAACAGATTTACATCTAACCATGTAAGTAATCACATTAAATGTAAAATGGTCTATATATTCCCAATTAAAACAGATTGTCAGAAGATTGTCAGATGGATTTAAAAAAAGCAAGATCCAACTATATGCTGCCCACAAGAAATGCACATTAAATATAAAGGCACAAATAGGTTAAAAATAAAAGGATGGAAAAAATTATACCATGCCAACAATAATCATAAAAAAGTTGGAGTGACATTATCATTAGTCATAAGGGAAATGAAAATTAAAACCACAATGAGATGCCACTACAAATATATTACGATGGCCAAAATTAAAAGGATTGACCATATCAAATTTTGGGGAGGATGTGGAAGACCTGGGACTCTCATACACAGCTGGTGGGAATATAAAATGGTACAACTGCTTTGGAAACCAGTTTGTCAGTTTCTTAAATTGAACACACACCTACCGTACATAATGTATCTGTCCCTTTCCTAGGCATTTACCCAAGATAAATGAAAGTATATGTCTGTACAAAGACTTGTACATGAATGTTTATAGAAGCTTTATTTGTAATAGCCCCAAATTGGAAACAACCCAAAAGTCCATTAAAGAGTAAATGGATAAACAAATGAGGGTATATCCATACAATGGAATACTACTCAGCAATAAAAAACAAACTATTGATATATGCAACGACCTAGATGAGTCTCACAATAATTATGCTGACTCAAAGAAACCATACAAAAAAAGAACATATATTGCACATCTCATTTATATGAAACTAGAAAATGCAAATTCATTTATAAGGATAGAAATAGATCAATTGTTGTCTGGCACAAGGGAGGGACAGAAGAGAGGGATTACCAAGGACACAAGGAAATTTGGGGGGGTAACGGATGTGTTCAGTATTTTGAGTGTGGTGATGGTCTCTCAGGTGTATACATATGTCAAACTATCAAAATTAAAAATAAAAAAACTGTCAAATTGTACATTTTAAATATGTACATGTTAATTATACCTCAAGAAAGCTTTCATAAAAAGGGGAGGAGATGCTATTTAATCTCATTTTCCTCCAAAGGTAACATAAATATATTCCATGTCTTCTGAGCATGCATTATTAATTGTTTTTTTTTTTTTTTTTTTTTGGAGACGGAGTCTCGCTTTATTGCCCTGGCTAGAGTGAGTGCCGTGGCATCAGCCTAGCTCACAGCAACCTCAAACTCCCGGGCTCAAGCAATCCTTCTGCCTCAGCCTCCCGAGTAGCTGGGACTACAGGCATGCGCCACCATGCCCGGCTAATTTTTTCTATATATTTTTAGTTGTCCGATTAATTTCTTTCTATTTTTATTAGAGACGGGGTCTCGCTCTTGCTCAGGCTGGTTTTGAACTCCTGAGCTCAAACAATCCGCCCGCCTCGGCCTCCCAGAGTGCTAGGATTACAGGCGTGAGCCACCGCGCCCGGCCGCATTATTAATTGTTGATAGAGGTCTAACATATTGGTAAATCATGTTCACCACAAAGAATCAAAGGCTGCTTTCTCTTGGAAAGCTTCCTGATAACCCTTTCCTGCCTCCCACCAACGCACGCACACACACACACACACACACACACACACACACACAAACAGTGCTAGCTTAGGTCCTCACTACATACTCTGGTAGTGCCTTGCATTTTCTTTCGTGACACATACTACAATTTGTAATTATTATATGAGGGATTTTAAAAATTAATGTCTTTTTTCCCAAGAAACCATAACCTTTATGAGGGCAGAAAGGGTTTTTCTATGACTGTATCCCTATTTAACACAGAGTCTGGTAAGCAGTAGATACAAGAAAAAACATTTATTGAATGGATGACTGAATGAGTGTTTTTGCTTACTTCAGGAAGAGTTTGATGATTAAACCCTCCTGGTCCTGTAGAAGAGTGGTTTTACTTTTTAATTTGTGAGTGATTTAGGCTCTGGGTTAAGTAGGCTATTCCTGGGATTGTGGTCCAAGATTCATATAATCATCCCACTTTACATCTACACGTTCTCAACTCTTGATCCAGGTGATTCCTGACCAATTAATAAAAGTGAGGGGGAAGCTATTCTTTTTATTTAAAGGGCTGAATTGTAAATGAAAAGGAAATGTGTCAATTCAGTTTTATATTGGGAGTGGTATTGTATAGTTAGTTCTGACAGATTCCCCAGCTAGACTGACTGGATTCAAATCCTGGCTCTGTCACTTACCAGCTATATGACCTCAGGCAAGTCCCCTAACCCTTTGGTTCTTCATTTTCCTCCTTTGCAAAATGAGGATAAAAATCTCTACCTGATAGAGTTGTGAGGCTTAAAAGCATTAGAGCATATAAAAGTGCTTAGAATAGTGAATGGCATGCAGTAAGTGCTAGATAAGTGCTTGCTATTAATCTCAGTAATGCGCAATGCTCAATAAAATCGATTCTCAAATTTATATTGTACAACTGCATTAGCTGAATAAAGTATGATTATGTCTAAAGGCTGTATTTCTAATAGTCATTTTCTAAGTTATTATATTTCCACCCACATATCTACCTTAGTGAATTAGTTAATATATTACGTGAAGGGAGAATTTATATCATAATGATAATTATGTTAAGGACACTATAAAACTTACAAAAATAAAGAAGCATAAAGATAAACTATAGCAATTTGAAATTCACTTTGTGGCATTTACCGTTAAAAAAAAAACAGCATTTCTGAATTTCTTAAGCCAGTTTGCAGTCCTCTTTACAGAGTTGGCTTGAACAGGCAGCTTTCCATATGGCCTGAAAGGGGATTCTTTCTACTTTCTAGAGGAATGTGCAATGAAGGAGGAGAGGGGGAGTCTTGCTGGTGGCCCTGTAAGAACTGGGAACAGCGGCTCTTTGAATGCTGGGCATGACGTAGCATGGGAACTGGGAACAGCTGCTGGCGAGTGTTTCACACGCAGCGCAGCGGGGGCGGTGGGAGAGGCAATGAGGAAAACAAGCAGTGCAAACAAATGCAGAAGAAAGGGTGGGGCGGGGTCAAACTCCAGGGAAAGAGAGAGGTCAGACTGGAGAGAGAACACTTAACAGAACAAAGAAAAAAGCAATGAGAAACTGGAGGCAAGGGCAAACGTCACTTGCACAATAAAGGAGGACAAGAAAACATGGGGATCATGGCAATTTTAAATGCCCGGAACTATATATATATATACACACATATATATAAGAATCAGAGATATCAAAAAACTAAAATAAATTCATGCATAAATAAATTTGCTGTTTAAACACATTTAATAGGGACACACTCCATTTTAAAAACAATAATAACACACATATGGATTACTATTATAGCTAGTTTCAGAACTAGCGAAAAATAGCTCCTGATTGAAACAAATTCGAAATTAACTAGTACATAAAGATCAAGCAATTAAGTAACCTAATACTTCATAATGATTTGCGTTCACTTTATAAAATATCTGAAAAAAATAATATGCTTTTCATTCTCTTAACCTCATAAATATTTTTTGACTCCTGGTAGCTTCATTCTCATTTTGTACCTCATATATTTTTTTCATCACACTCCATACATCATTCATTTTCCTCCCCATAGTCCCACATATCTTGATTCCTTTTTTAAAAAAATGCCCTTGAAAACCAGACTATTGTTTTAGGGTGAGAAGGACAGATTGGAATATCTGGGCCACGTTCCTTTCCAGGTTACCTGGGCAATTTCAGTATCATTCCTCTTGAACAAAGTACAAGTAGCTGTACAAATATTGAAAACCAAATATTTTTAAGCTCAACAGTGAACTTTGACCCCAGTGTCCTCTAAGGGTGGTGACTGTCCTGGCCATTTAGATGTATATCATCTTTTTCAATTCTTTAAAGGATCTTGTTCACCTCCTTTTTGTTTTGTTTCTAACACAGTTGAGGTTAAGCATAAATGATTGTTCTCTCCTTACTGAAAAGATGTTTTCCTGGAACTTAATTGTCCTTTTTCCACGGGTCATTCTATTGCTAATATCAACAAATCCTTCTGTGACCCAACCTTTTCAAAAACAAATACATTCTTTTTTCCTCTTTGTTCTTTTCATTTCCTTTACTTTCAGCTTTTAAAAAACTCCTGCCAGCAGGCACATCAGACTAGATATTATAGTGGAAATTTTTTTGTAAGAGCAACCTATATTTTTTTTTCTATAGTTTAGAATATATTAGAGTAGTTTTTCCTACATGTTATTGCCATATTTTGGGAGGAGTAGCTTCCAATTTTTTTAACCATGTAGAACCCTTGTTAAAATTCCATTCCAAAAACTGGAGGATTCCAACCTAATAGAAGTACTGCTTAGTATCTGTTAATTGAAAAGAAGTGACCAGCTTATAAAAATCTGTAAGGGTTTTGTAACACAACTGCTTTATTTATGAAAAATCATGGTATATGGGCAAGGCAATTTTGTATTCAAGCTCCAGACAATGCTGGATGCAAAAATATATTTTTACACCTCACTGTAAACCTCTATAATCTGTTTGTAGTTTGGAAAATAATTTCCTTATGTGGTCACAGATAAGCAGCATCTCCTGGGAGCTTGATAGAAATGCAGAATTGCAGGCCTCATCCAATACTTAACTGAATTTCTGAGGGGGTTTTAACAATCTCTGCAGGTGATCCCTACCCATGCTAGGTTTTGAGAACTTTCTAGGCCAATGCTACCCAATAGAAATATAAAGAGAGCTACATACGCAGTTTTAAATGTTCTAGCAGGCACATTAAAAGAGTAAAAAGAAACAAACACTGTCAATTGTTTTAGCTGAAGTAACAGGCTCACTTCATTCATTTTCAAGAAAAATACCCAATTTTGAATAACCATAAAAAAGAAATGAGTGAAATTCATTATGTCGACATATTTTATTTAACCAAATATATAAAAATAATGTCATTTCAACATGTACTCAACATAAAAATAATGAGATACTTTACATTCTTTTTTTTGTGCTAAGTCTTCGAAACTTGATGCGTATATTACACTTACGACATATCTCAGTTTGGCCAGGCTACATTCAAGGGCTCAATAGCCACATGTAGCTACCATATTGTACAGCACAGTTCTAGACCATGTGATTTGAAATATAAAAAGTATAAACCCATATAGCAGCAAAGTGTGTTTCTGGGAATCTATTAAAAGTTTCCCTTCATCCTCCAAGTTGCTCTTTGCCCTCCTCTTTCTACCTCAAAAAAACTTAAGCGCTTGGGTCTCTGTGCTTCCGTAGAACTATAACATTCCTCTAATACAGAGTTTTCTGCATGGCATTATACTTAATTTCCCCAATCAGAGTCTAAACTCCTTACAGTGTCTTACAGAAGTCACATTTTTTTTTTAGCTTTTAAACTTGACTGTACCTCACAAGTGTTTAATATAAGTGCGTTTCATGAATCAGTATCATCAGCGTCACTTGAGAATTTGTTAGAAATGCAGAATCTCAAGTTCCACCCTAGACCTACTGAATCAGAAACCTTGGATGTGGGGCCCAGTGGTCTATGTTTTAATAAGCCTTCCAGGTGATTCTGATGCTTGCTAAAATTTAAGCATCATTGGTGTAAAATATCTTTTCTTGGAGAATGGCCTCATACTTATCATTTTTTCCTGAGTTCTATGGTCTAACCACAAGCAGAATCATTTTAGGTCTTGTTAAAGAAAAAGTCAAAGAAGGACATGCTAAGAAGACATCAGTAGAACCAACCCTTGGCAAAACTGAAGTGAAGGATATTGGATGCCATCTTCTTACCCTCAGTTAGTTAGTAAGAGGCCCACATTATTTGTAAGAGTGGATGGTACAACTTTTCTAGGTTCCCTGCCTAGAAATGACCCCATAATGCAAAGTGATTAACATTGGATCATTAAAAAGAGTATGAGTAAAATGTTCAAAATTTGTCAGCACATTTAAAGGATCAAATCTTATACTGATAAGGACAAACATACTTATATACAGATAGAAGACCTGCTTAGAAAACCCTTCTCACTAAAATAAGGAACACAGACCACCCTGATGGAATTTTTAATTTTTTCAATTAAAATATTTTTGTTCAATTTTTTTTAAATGAAGCCACACAAATACTCCTCTTGGTCAGCTAACTATGATACCATGCTCTTTCCCAAATCTTACTGCTGTGACTGTATAGAACAAATTTCCAATGAGGAATTATTAAAAAATTTATAAACCAGAAATCTGCAAAGTTACTGCTTTTGCAGTATTAGCATTATAATAGCATATATATTTCTCGTTCAGAAATATAACATCAAAAAGGAAGAGAAGGTGGGACATTAGGGAAGCAATAAAAGAAAACCCATCTATAAATCTTTTCTTAGGATGGCATAAGCAGTAAAGGGGGTTTCGGTCAGTATGACCTTGGACCAAGTAGGACAAATACAATGTCTGCTTGGTATACAGTAGATGCTCAATCGATGATGATACAA
>RJWJ010036096.1:0-16272 GCA_004363605.1 Indri indri
GGTATTCGTCTTGGGCGAGTTGAGGGGACCCCACGAGGTCACCAGGGCAGCCTCCAGGGACGGGGTCTGTGGCCCTATCCGGACTCCCAGGTTCTCAGTCAGGGTTTCCGTCACTCACTCACTCATTCATAATTCACACACTCATTAATTCACACACACTCATTTGTTCACACATTCATTCATTCATTCACTCACTCACTCATTCATTCACTCACTCACTCATACACAGGGGAAGAGTAAGGTAGCGTTTCCTCCCCTTTTTGACCTCTGCCAGAAGCAGCGTCCAGTTCTCTGGCGAGAAAGACACGGCCTGAGCTGTAGGAGGAGACTTCCCTGGCGCAGGTAGAGGCCCAGCCAGGGTGGGGGCAGAGGGTGTCAGCCCTGGGAGCCTGAGCAGCCAGCAGGGACCCACCACCCTGGGGCCCAGGTGGGTAGGGGAAGGAGGGAGCCCAACCTCCCTCAGATCCAGGAGGGCCGGGACCCCTGGGTGGGCCAAGTGTCCTGGGTGGGCCGGGACCCCTGGGTGGGCCAAGTGTCCTGGGGGGCTGGGACCCCTGGGTGGGCCAGGTGTCCTGGGTGGGCCAAGACCCTCGGGTGGGCCAAGTGTCCTGGGGGGGCCGGGACCCCTGGGTGGGCCAAGTGTCCTGGGAGGGCCGAGACCCCTGGGTGGGCCAGGTGTCCTGGGTGGGCCGGGACCCCTGGGTGGGCCAGGTGTCCTGGGAGGGCCGGGACCCTTGGGTGGGCCAGGTGTCCTGGGTGGGCCGGGACCCCCGGGCACAGAAGAGTTGTGATCTCGGCCCCGCCTGCCCTGCCTGCCCTCCCCACCTGTGACTAACCTAAGGGGCCCTGCTGGACCCACAGTGTATTCTGGGCACTTCCAAGAATACAGGAGAGTTAAAGGTTCATCTGTCCCGGCTGCCTCGCTCTCGGCATCCTTAACCAGAGTCTCGGACTGGCGGCTGGAATTTGGGGTCCCTGCAGTTGGGGGCCTTGTTGTCCCCAGCCCCTCCCTACCCCTCGAGGGTGGTCTCAGGTGGGTTGCCCTCAAGGCTGTTCTACGTTTTTTCCTCTAGTTTTGTTTATTGTGTAAAATACCATGGAATTTACCATCTTACCTATTTTTAAGTGTGCATTTCAGCGGCATCAAATACTTTCTCATCATTCGCAGCCGTCGCTAGCATCCACCTCCAGAACCGCTCAACCTCCCAAACTGGGTCTGTCCCCACTGAACCCAACTCCCCACTCCCGGCCCTTGGCCCAAGTTCTGCTCTGTCCCCTGAGGTCCTCGAGGGCCCTCCCAGGCGGAGCCCCACGGTGTGTGTCCTTGGCGACTGCTCATTTCATTTGTCACCATGTCCTCGAGGTTCATCTGTGTCGTATCATCTGTCAGAACCCCCTTTGTACGGCTGGACACTCTCCCGCCACGCGGACCGACCACGTCTAGTCTGTTTGTCCATCCATGAGCAGACACGGAGTGGCTCCCACGTTTTACCTGCTGTGAACAGAGCTGCCGGGAACACACACGTGCAAATCTCTCCAAGACCTGCTTCCAGCAATCTTGTGCACACACAAGTGGAATTGCTGGACCATGTGAAATTCCATGTTTAATGTTTTGAGGAATTGCTGTCCGCTTCCCCGCGCCTGGACGTCCCTCCGACAGCATGAGGCCCAGCGTGCCCTGCCCTCGCCAGCGCGGGTCGTTTTCTGTTCTTGGCTGTAGCCGACCCAGTGGTGTGAGCGGGCCCCACTGGTTCTGGTTTGTGTTTCCCTAATGGCTGGGGCACACCTGTGCATGCTCACCTGTGTGTGTTCTTTGGAGAAATGTCTCACACCCTTTGCCCAGGTTGGAGTCGGGTGTTTTGCTGTTGAGTTTCTGGAGGTCTCTACATGTCCCGGACACTAATCCTGCATCAGAGATGTGCTTTGCAAACGTGTTCCCGTTCTCTGGGTGGCCTTTTTGCTCTATTGATATTGTCTTCTAATGCACAACATTTTTAAATTTTTATGAAATCCAATTTGTCTATTTTTTCTTTCATTGCCTGGGCCTTTGGTGTCTTACCCAAGAAATCATTGCCAAATCCAACGTCGTGAAGCCTTTGCAGGGCTGTTCTACTTTATTTCTGGGGAGATGTTCAGCCGCACAACCTGGGGGCTCGTCAAGGGAAATAGGCTCCGAAAGCTGTACAAGGCATTGGTGAGGCCTCCGCAGGCTGCAAGCACCGCGGTCCCCGGCAGAACAGGCCCCTTCGTATCCGAATGGCAGACGTGGCTTGGACAGGTCAGACCACAGACGGGGGGTCGGGGGTGCCCCTCACTGGGGATCAGCCGGGCCTCAGAAGGAGCCTCATCTCAGGAGCAGTATTTCCTGGGGGACAGAGGGGCCTCGCGCCTGGTGGACTTGGTGGACCTGCTTCCTTGCTGGCCACCAGAGCAGGGCATTCTGAGGCCGCCTACGAGGCCCAGTGAGCACAGCCCTGCAGCGCCCTCCTCCTGGGGGAGGAGGCGAAGGGGGCTGGAAGCTTCTGGAAACTCAGCACAGTGGCAGGGCTGATCTCAGGGATGGCACCCAGCCAAGACCCAGGGGAGTCAAGCACTTTTCAGGTGACATCTGCCTCTCAGCTGCTGCGTGGTCCTCAGCCCACGGTGGCTTCCTGCTGTGGGTCCTGGGCAGCCCCCATGTTCCTAACAAAGAAACGCTCCGCCCCTTTTCCCAGCGCGAGGGGTGGCCCAGCTGGTTCTATGGGGCTGACACCCCTACACTGTGCTGTTTTCCCGGCAAAACTCAATCATGTCGTCCTCAATCAGCTGGAAAAAACCCGCTTACGTGTGACTCACTGAGCAGTTCGGAGAAACGGCTTTCAATACTTCCGTGCGGTGTCCCCAGGTGTGGGTCTGCGGCATTGTCTCTGCAGTTCTGTCCAGAAACAGTCTCTGCATCAGATTTAGCTTTTAGAAACGGAACCCACAGCATTCATCCCCGACCCCACCGACGCACGGCTCCCACCTGCAGAGGCCAGGCCAGGCTCGTCAATGTGCAAGGATCAAAACAGTCATTTGAAGGATGTTTCGAGGGCATCCAAGGCACAGCCATCAGGCGATAATTACACCGCGGCGGAACAGGAGTCACTTCGGCTCAGGAATCAGAGGGATTGTCGAAAGTAGGGACCATCCTCCCCCAGCCTGCGGGGCAGCACCGGGGCGGTGGAAGGAGCAGGGTGCCCAGGAACCTGGCCCACACTCCGCTGTGTCCTTCTTGTGGCCAAGGCGGCCCCCACACGGTGCTCGCATAATCCCACGTCCGGCAGGAGCCGTGGGCAGCAGGAACCGTGGGGCTGGATGGTCTCTGGTGCGCTGTACACCGCGATGCCCTGCTGTTCAAGCTGGTTACTTTCCACGTGGAGGGAGAAGGGAAGGCCCCTCCAGGTGGAGGCCCCCAGACTCCAGGACTGACATCCCCTTGGGCTGTTTCTTTGGATTAAACTTCTCCTGCCTGGGCCCCCTCACTAGGGCTGGCACAGGAGAGTGGACAGGGGAGCCAGCCTGCTGCCCCCCGACCCCCACAGCAAGGCGGGAGCTGGGCAGCCATCAAGGTCTGTGGGCTTCACCGTGTGCGTCTGATGAGGACAGCGATGGGAGAGGCAGGCCAGCCATCCCCAGGTCTCCTGGCGTGGAGCCTGGAGCCAGCCAAGCCACACTGGTATGTACGTTTGGGAGTCCAGGACTACAAATGGGGCACCTTGGCTTTCCTGCCACCGTGGACACCGTGGCGCAAACCGCATCTGTAAATATGGAGGAAACCTTGCTCGGGCACACCCACGGCGGGGCGCAAGGGCACCACTGTCCAAGGAGGCTGTGTGGGGTCGGGAGGGAGGGCCAGGCTCCCTGCCACCCAGCGGAGGTGGTAGCTCTGGGGGACACAGGGGCCCTCGCTCTGGGTGCGTCCACACTCAGCTTCCCAGGGCAGCTGGACCTGCTGCGTTCATGAGCTCTTGGCTTTCAAAAACTGCTGACTGGAGGCCCATTGGAATGCCTGGCCCAGAGAGGCTCCTGCTCCCCCAAGGGATCCGAGCTGTCTTCTCTCATCAGAGACTCGTGTGGGAAAGCCCCAGTGGAGAAGGACCAGCTCGAGGAAGCACAGGGAGGCCGGCAGGGCTGGCTGCTGGCACGGTGACAGTGGCTGCCCATCCTCGCCTCCCTGCTGGGAGAGGGGCTGGAACCTGTGCCCACCAGTCTCCAGGGTGGGGCCGCTGAGCTGGCCTGGTCTGCCATCCATGGGTCTGGGACCAGGACTCAGCTCTGTGCCTGGGGCCCTCTCCAAGGTGCTGATGACGCACGTTCCAGCCTTCTCTCTGCCAGCCTGGGAGACCCTCGTGCACTTCAACAAACCCCAGCTCAGCTGGACCCGGCTTTAACACAGCTGTGAACGGTGGTCCCACCTGTGCGTCTTGGGGAACGTCCGTCTTTATGAGCCTCAGTCAGACCTTCAGCCCTCCCTGCTCCAGCCCCTCCTCTTTCCTCCTCCTCCTCCCTCCCTCCCTCCTCCCACCGCAATTCCCCAAAGGAGCAGACTCGGGAGATCCTCCCCCGCTTGGCCCCCTGAGAAGGTGACATGGAAACGTCAGGTTGATCCTGGGAGGTGGGGTCCAGGCAGGTAGGCAGAGCAGACACACCCTGGACACCTGGTGTCATCCCACACTCTACCAGGAAGCCTGTTCTCTGGTGTAGTCGTTGGCCCTGACACTGAGTTTATGCTGAAATGCAAGTCCCAGGAGGCTGGGCCAGTTCCCTCTGCTCCCATTCCCACCTAGTGAAACAAAATACTCAGCAGAATAACTGATTTGCTCTTTCAAAATCCGCATGCGGCCACTTGCACATGCCTGGAGTTCATCCTACTACCAGGAAGCAAAGACCCAAGCCTGTGTCGGTTCACATGGCTGTGTTCTTGGCTTTTCATGTCACATGTGACAAACATGTGCCCGGTACTGTCTGCTGTGCCCAGCACCAGTCATACGACTCGGCTCCTGGTCCTTGTCATTGGGGGGCCGGGACAGGTGCAGCATGGGGCTCGGGGGCAGGCTGCCTGGGCTGAGTGCTGGCTGGGGGTGGAGGTGACCCGAGGGCAGCACTGTGCCAGGTGCATGGAGCTGCCAACCCCCTGGTGAAACAGAGGCCAGGTGGGGGCGCGGGTGGGGGCCCTGGACGGCCCCTGCCCTCGGCGGGGTGCTGGCTCTGCAGGGAGGGGGTGACCCTGAGGATCCAGGAAGAGTCAGTAGCTTGTTTTCCAGCCGCTGCGTATTTCTTACCTTCCCAGTCTGCACCGTGGCCGCACCGCAGACTCACTGCTGTAACCGCGGCTCCCTCGGTCAGAGCCCGCGGCCGTCTGCATCCTCCGTCCCCAGCTCAGGGTAGCGCCAGTCTGGGCGAGAGCGCCCCAGGGTAGGGACATGCCACAGCTCAGCCTGTGACCCTCCCACATTCCAGCCAGCCCCGTCCCCTGCCGGGGGCGCTGATGAGACGCACAGCTGCCTCGCAGTCCGGTCCGAGCCCTTCCTGGTGGTCGGGCCTGCACAGTCGCTGGGCTCCAAGCCCACCAGACAGAGTGCAGGAGGTTGAGTCAGAGTCTGGCCGAGCCTGGTGAGGTCAACAGCGATTTGCCCCCAAGCCTCTTCCGCCCCGCGGAATGGTCCCGAGAGAGCGGGAGAAAGCGCTGGCGGGACCACCAAGCGGATCCCCAAAGGCGGGTCCAGGATAGGCCCCGCCCCCACAGGCCCCGCCCCACCCCCACGGCCCAAGGCCCCCCTCCGCTGGGCGGTCATTCCGCCCACATTCACCCCGGAGCCTCCGGACCGCCTGCAGTGAGGGGCAGACTGGGCTCCCCAGGGGGAGGCCTTCCTGGGCTGGCCTTGCCACCTCCCTCCGGGAGCCCCCGCATACTCCCAACCCCCGCCCCGCCGGCCCGCCCACCACTCCTTTCCGGCCCCCCACTCCTTCTGGGGTCACCGCCCTGCACCCCCGCGGCTGCGGACGAGTCTACCAGGTGGTCCCACGGAAAGGAGGTGGCCCGCCGGTCTCGGTGTGGCAGGGAGCCGCAGCGGCAGAGCGGAAGCGAGGCCATCGCGCAGCTTCCCACCAGGCCGTCTCTCTTCTCGCCCCCCTCGGGTCTGCGTGCGGGCGGGGGTCCAGGGAACCAGGGCGGTTGGCTACCTCCCTGCTCAAGCTGGGGGCAGGGGATGTGAACGTGGGGTTGCCCTGTCCCCAAACACAGCCGCTTACCCGCAGGGTTAGGGTTAGGGTTAGGGTTAGCCGAGGGTTAGCCAGGGCGCCCTGAGCGCAGGGACCCCCCAGCAGGAGCTGAGGGCGGGTCGGGCCGCATCGCCACCCTCAGGGCCGGGGAAGCTGACCCTACGACCCTTTTTACAAATTTACAAATCAGAGAAACTAACCCAGATTCTGCGATTCCTCTGATAAACCTCCAAATATGTAAATATCGAACCCTCTTCCTCCAGTCACTAAAACAAATGGAAAACACATTTATTAGCATAGAGATGAGTTTAATCAAATCAGCTGAAGTACAAATTAGCCACAGGAAATGTAATGAGCTGGGAATTAATTAGCAGCATAATGGTAATCTCGCCTGCTGTCGCCTCACCATTCTCCCGCCAGTCCTGCGACAGGCCCTGGCGGGGCCACTGGGCCCTCAACCCCGGAGCCGGATCAGCGGCTGCTGGGGGGTCCCTCCCTGGAGCGACAGGCCTGGGGCTCAGGGCTGGGGGCCAGCACCTGGCCAGGGCGGGCTGTCTTGCTGGGGAGAGGGTGGGGGAGGGCGGGGGCCCTCCCAATGTAGAGGTCCCAGCAACTGTGGGTCCCCAAGTGCGATTTGGAGCCAAGTAGGATTTGGAGGTGTGCAGCCCCCACCTGAGCCGGAGGGGCCCAGCTGACCAGCGCATTTCCAATCTGGGGACAAGGCCCGGGTCTCCTGCACCAGAGGCCCTGAAATCCATCCCCATATGAGTTGCAGTGGGACAGTCAGTGACAAACTGGGACCCCTTCCACTTGGCAGAGCGGGCCATGAGCCTGGGTCCTGTGTGCTCCCAGGGGTCTGGGAGGACCTGAGTGGCCCGGGCTCACTGCGGGGAGCGGTGCGGCCTCCCTGCAGGGCTGTCCTGGATCTGCCCACGTGGGTCCTGAGGGCTTTTCCCCCTGTAGCTGCTGTGCTGTTTAGGGGGAGGCCCCCCCTCCACTTCCACGTGTGTTTCTCTGGAGCCTCCCCAGGAGGAGACCACCCCTCAGAGTTTCATATTTAACAGTTTTGAATTGAGGCCCTGGGGGAAGGCGGGAGAGTCAGGTGTATACACCTTCACAGTGTTTTTCTGTCTGCTCAAAAAGGCATTTGTAGCTGGGCAACAAGTATCTACAAGGCGCACTTTGGGAACAGAAGATATTTTTGACTGTCACGCTTTGCCATAATCTTGTGGGCACCTCGTAGCGGCCTCAGGGCAGATTTTGAAGTTATTCCTATAACTTGTTAACAGATTTCACATCACCTAAGGAAAAATTGCTCAATGACGTTTCTGGGAGGTTTTGAGTTTGTCTCATTCCTGTGTGGGTCCCAGATCAAATCCCCACTGTGGGGTGGGGAGGGGAGGGGTACAGTGGGGTGGGAGTGGGGAGGGGTGCAGTGGGGTGGGGGAGGGGGCGAAGTGGTGTGGAGGTGCAGTGGGGAGGGGTGCAGTGGGGTGCCCCCAGCCCTGCCTTGCGGAGGCCTGGGCAGAGGCCAGGTGGCCAGGGAGTGGGCTGTGGCAGAGCAGGAGGCTCTGCCAGCGTTCCCGCCCCCCCCCCCAAGGAACTGTTCTTGCCTTCAGGGCACAGAATGTTCCACGCCCCTTGCATTTCTTTTCTTTTTTGTGTACTGTGGCATTTTTTCGGCATGCAAAAACTCTGCAGCTCTTCCAGGAGGAAAAGAAAACTGGTTACCTTTTACTCTGCCGTTTGCACCAAGCACAGACCGCAGTGAAGACGGCTGCGTTACGTGTTTGTCCTGCTTGCCAAAGTGAAGTCAGAGGAACTGAAAGGCCAAATGAGGCCTCGAACATTTTCACTTCCTTTCACATCTTAGGCAAAGAAGGAAGCAACAAGGAGAAAAGCACCTTGTGATAATCCAAAGTGAGATGCTTGTATTGGTCATTTTTAAGAAAGCGTAAAACCCTGAGGCCGTGACAAGCTCGTCGATCCTGGCAGCCGGAGGAGGCCCGTTCTTTCCCCTGATGTCCAGGTTTGGAATAGTGTTTGGGCCTCCAGGTCTCTGGAAGTTGGACATTGCTGCCAAACCAACTTCTTTAACGTTGCTGTCAGTGATGACAAAAGTGATGATAAAGACACAAACAGCAGCTGACACTCACAGCACCTGCTGTGTGCCACACTGTCCTAGGCACTTCCTACATGCGTCGTCACAATTATTGTTGCTGTGTAACAAACAACCCCAAAGCGCACTGGCTTAAAAAACAATACTTTGTTGTGATCAGGACTGTGCCATGTGGGCACGGCTCGGAGGGGTCAGCTTGTCTCTGTCCCCCACAGCATGGCCTGGGGCAGTTGGACCTCGTCTGGAGGACCCACTCCCGGGACACCCGTGCACACGGCTGGCGGGCTGGTGCCGGCTGGTGGTGCCTCTCCTGGGCAGCTTGTGCTTCCACATGGTGTGTGGCGGGTTCCAGGAGCGAGTGTCCCAGGAGACGGGAAGTGGAAGCTGCCCGTTTTTTAAGGCCTGGGCGGGGAGAATGGTACAGCATCCTTCCACTGTATTGAATTTTTTTTCCATTTTTAAAAATTGTGGTAAAATATATGTAACAAAATTTACCATCTTAACCATTTTAAGAAGTATTGAACATATTCATAATGTTCTGCAACCATCAGCACCATCCACATCCAGAACTCTTCATCTGATAAAACTGAAACTCTCTCCCCATGAAACCCTAACCCTAACCCTGGCTCTGCAGTTGATGACCGAGGACTTCACCTGTGAATGGCGACACGGGGTGGGGGTGAGGGGGGCTACTCTCTGCCCAGAGCCACTGTTTCTTCTGAGCGGGGATTTTTATGGCTCTGAGCCTCAGACGCTGTTCCCCCAGCCAACCCCAGCACTCTGTTCTGGTTTTACGGTACCTTCACTAATAAATTGCTTAAAAAATATGCTAATTGTGTGTATTGTCTTCTTTAATTATCACATGTATCAGGGGACGTGGCTTCCCCTGGGAACCCCAGGGCCTCGCAGCCTCTCCCTGCCTGCGTGTGCGCGTCTGTGTGTGCACATCTGTGTGTACGTGTTTGTGCGTGTTTGTTCCAGCTGCACGGACAACGTCCACCTTTCCCGAGTAAGAACAGAGCTCTGTGGGGAGCCCACTGGTCAATTCCAGCCGCTTATTTAAAGTGGGGTTCAGGGGTCCCCTGGAAACAAAGGCAGGAAATGACCCGACAACGCTGCACGTGATCGCTTTGTCCCACGATTTGTCTGGAGTCTGCCTAGAGACAGACCATTATTTCTCACTGGGTTTCAGACTGTTTGCCATAGTCTGCCAGGCGGGAGGGCGCTGCAGAGGCAAGCGTGGGGTGTCAGGGGCGGAACGACTCAGTGGTGGAATGTGGGGCCCGTCAGAGACCAGGCTTCGAGACGGAGGGAGAGTTGGAGCCTCGCCCCTAGGCTGCGCTGTGTTTGTTCTCAGGGCTCCCTGATCCCCCACGGGGCGGCCTGGACCTCGCAAACCACTGTTCCCCTCTGAGAGCCCCGCCTGAGACAAACATGCCCCCTGAACTCCCCCAGCACGGGCACCTGCACAGATGGCTGCAGGCAGGTGTCTAGGAGCCCAGGTGGCCGACACAGCCGGATCCACGTCAGCCCTGCTTGTCCTCTTGGGCTCCGCTGCCTGTCCCAGGTAGGGCCTGTGCTTGGCCTGGTCTCCACCGAGGGCCAGGACGACCCTGCCCTGACTTAGGGGGCGCAGGGTGTGGCAGGAGCCGAGGGTCCCCTTGGCAGTGCTGAGGGAGGGTCCCGGACTCCCGGGGCCCACGGACTCCTTACCGGGAATACCAGGCACTGGCCCTGCAGGTGGCCGGGCGTGTTCCTGTGGGTAGACATCTGTCCACTTACTAAGAAGGCCTGTGTCAGTCGTGCACATGTGTGTGCGTGTGCATGTGTGTGCATTCTCTAGTCCACATCCGTGTTCTAGCTCCCTGCAGCAGGTGCTGGGGTCTTGAGGAGCCTGAGCCGGCAAAGTGCTGCATGGCGGTTCCCCCACCTTCCCCCGTGCCCCCGACTCCAGCCGCACACACAGAACAAGCAGCCAGGAGGGCGCCAAGAGCCCCAAGGGCCTCGCGGATGGGTTCTCTATCCCGTGCCTGCACCTTGGCGCGAGCAGGCTGCAAGGGCCTCCTGGGAAACGCTGTTGGCAGGGTGCGCCACCGCGGCCACACCAGGGGAGCTTGCTCTGAGGCCCAGGTGGACACCAGGCTGCGTGACACTCTCTTCCCGAGGGCACCAAGTGCCAGCGCCCAGACCTCAACCCCGGCGTCGGAGGGTTTCAAAGACGCGACTGGGCCGCCAGGGGACACGGGTGGGAGGCGTGCGTCCCCAGGGCTGACCCAGCCGTGCCCCGTCCGCACCGGGAGGAGGCAGGTGTGGACCGAGCCTCACACCTGGGGCAGGAAGTCGGCTTCCCTGGTGCAGGGTCCTCCCACCGCCCATGGAGTCTGCCCCGCAAGGCTGCGGCCAGCGCATCTCGCCTCTGGGCTGCATTTGGGGCGGCTCTAGGTTTCCCGCGCACACCTGTCAGTCAGTGGGATTCCAGGGGAGCTGAAACGCCACCCTGCACAGCCCTCGGCCCTTTCCCTGGTGGTGTTTCTTACCCACTGCGTCCTGCAGGTCAGGAATCCACAGCATGCGTTGAAGTCGCTCCTTTGCCGTCCGTCCTTGTTTCCTTCGCGTGGTGCAGCTGTGTCCCCCACGCAGCTGTGATTGCGGCAAGTGAGTGACACGCATACATTTCCACAGGCTGTGGGCCCAAGGATCCGTTCTGAACGTACTATTTTCTACAGCTTCTTTTCCAATCAGCTGAAAGAAGAAAGGAGGAAAATTTGCATTTACAGCTTCTTTTATAATCACCTTCAGGGGCTCTGTGTCCGTGGGCGGGTCCCTATCTGGGGCCACTTCCACCTGCACGGCCTCTGGTGCCAGGGACGGAGGAGAGCTGAGCTCACAGCCAGATCCCCGGGAAGCGGGAGAAGGCGCGTAAAGTTTGTCCCCACTTACCATGAGGGACCACAGCCCTGACTCACCCCCAGTGCCGCGAGAGGACCCCTCGGAGCCTCAGCCTGGGGGGGTCCAGGCACTGGGCTCTGGGTGTGGACAGACGTGAGTCCAAGCCCTGTCTCTTGCCAGCTGTGTAGACTCAGGGGGACGCATGCCCTGTCTGACTCAGTTTCCTCACCTCCTCGAGGTCCAGCGAGGATGACCAGCCAAGGGAAAGCTTTGGCACAGGGCCCGGCACACGCAGGCTCCCAGCAGGGTCACTGTCACCTGTGGCTGCAGTGACCTGCGTGTCCAGAACCCTCCAGCTCCAGGTGTGAGCGTAGCAGGCGGGAGGGCCTCGCGCTACAGCCGCCCAAGAGCGGGAGGGGGGTCTCCGGGCCCCTGGCACTGGCCAGGAGAGGGTCCTGAGCTGGGGACCCAGCACTGGCCCAGGTTTTGGAGGCGATGGGTGCGGCTTGGCAGGTGACTGTCAGCGAGCGCCCAAGAACATGGTAGTCGGGGAAGGGCACACGGGCATTAGGCAGTCTGCAAACACGAGCAAACTCTGCAGAAGTGATTGATTAGTAACTACCATGTAATTGCAGGGTAATCACATAGTTATTTTTGCTTTGCAAATTAAAGTGTTACTACGAGATTGAACAATTACGCAGGGTAATTACACACTGATTCACGGGGTGAATGCGGGTAAATAATCAGGTAAACCGCAGGATGGGTAGTTACTGCACAGATGTGGGGTTGTCTCGACCACGCAACCGCGCCCTGGCGGGAGGGTGGTGGGGGTGTGCCTCCCACCGCCGCCTGGTCTGAGACGTCCTCCCCAAGCGCCACCGGACACCGAGAGCAACTCTGTTTACCGTGCGCTGTGGCCCTGGTTTACAGGGCCAGTCCTGGAGCATTAAACGCATTCTGGGAATGTCATTCTCTTCCTGATGCCCCAGGCTATGAGAGCCGCGGCCTGCGTGTTAAGGCGGCAGAGCTGGGCTCTGTCACAATCCGGGCTGGGAGCCAGGCGCCTCTCCCACACCTGCCCACAGGGCACTGTTTGGCTTTCGGATGACCCCACAGGTGACCCCAAGAGGGAGGGGCACCAGTGTGTCCGTCACTCGGCCCCAAGTCCTGGGAAGGTCCCAGCACACAGCAGGTGGGCACCGTGCATCCACCCAGGTATTTATTCACTCACACACCCCCTGCGCGGCCCCCACGCCCACCTGCATGAGTGCACATCCCTGCGGCAGGTGTTCACGCAGAGGCTTGATGAGGTTTTCCCAGAGTCCTGGGGCGCTCGGCCTTGGCGCTGCTAGTGTTTGGGGCGGGTAGTTCTTAGAGGGGAGGCTGCCTGCGCGGTGTTGGACACTGCCTGGCCTTTACCCACTGGGTGCCAGGAGCGTCCCCTCTCTATAATACGTCTGACTGTAGCCACTAAAAACTACCTCCAGACATTGTCAAATGTCCCCTGGGGACACCCATTGCCTGGGTGATCCGGCCCTGAAGCTGGAGTGCTGTTGGCTGAAACCAAGTAGCTTCAGGGAATGGAAAGAGTGCCTGGGAGTGACCCGGCCTGTACTGCCGGGCAGAGGGACCACACCTGCGAGCCCCGCCCGGTGTGTTCTGCGTGGGAATTGCGGGGGCTGCCCAGGCAAAGGCGTGAGCCTCCTTGCGTCTCTCGGGTGCAAGAGGCTGCACACAGTAGGCCTCGTGCCGGGCCATGAACACTAACAGGCCCCAATATCAGCTGAGCAAGTTTCTTAGAACAGAGACTTGGGTGGCTGAGCAACCGGCCTGCTGTTCACACCCACCTGGCGCTCAGCGTGCGGGGCTGCCCGGCCACGCCCTGCTTCCTGCTCCCGGCACTCACCCCTTCCCCCGTCTCCAGCAGCACCTGGACAGCCGCCCTGTCAGGGCGTCCTGCCTGTCTCCACCCCAGCGTGTCCCTGCATGGACCACACCCCCGCGGGCCGTGAGGGCGAGGCTCCCCCTTGTTGAACGCACGGCGCGATGCAGGTCTCAGAGCCGAGCGCTGCAGTGTGGTCGCAATGAAAAGGCAAGAAGAAAAGGTCAGTATGGTTTCAAATTAGACCAACTGCTTCCTTTGTCCACCGCCACTCCGGGTGGAGAAGAAAGGGTTAAGCTCCTCCGCCCTGGAGCAGGTAATCAAAGCTGCGGTTTTGGAAATGGCCCTTGCAGGTTGTCAGCTCCCACAGGTTGGTACCAATGAGCCTACTGGAAAGTGTCAGCAACCCAACCAGCAAGCCAGGTGGGCTGGGGCGGGTGGCCCAGGTGCAGGTGGGCAGGGATGGGGAGGCCTTGGGGCCGGAGTGAGGGACAGACAGAGCCTCCCTGTCTCCCTGCACAGGTGCCCCCCGCAGAAGGGCCGCCCTGTGCGGCGTGTGTCCCTCGTGTCCCCTTCTCGGGCGTGCAGTGCGATACGTACCCAAACCAGCAGGTGGAGGTGGGTCATGGAACGACCCCCCGGTATCCACTCCCCGCTGCCCACGTCGGACACCTCTCCCGTCGGTTTGCGTCTGCTTGCTGTGAGTCTGCGCTTTGTGAGCCGCCGTCGCGTGGCGTGTCGGGGGAAGTCTGGGGCCTTCACACCTGCCGGCCCTTGCACGGCAGACCCCCGGGAGGCCCCCTGCTCCCCACAGGCCCGCGGGGGAGCTGCAGGTGAGAAAGGTGCTGAAGGGCACGTGCGGCAGGCGCGGGGTCAAGGCCCCGTCTCGGGTTCGAAGTGCGCTGATGCTCACACGGGTGAGCAGAGCTGGCTGCCAGGGCCCGACTGTGCCCCCCACCTTTATGTGTTTTGAGACAGAGTTTGCTCTGTCACCCTCGCTAGAGTGCAGTGGTGTCATGTAGCTCACTGCAGCCTCCAGCTCCTGGGCCCAAGCATCCTCCTGCCTCAGCCTCCCGAGTAGCTGGGACTATAGCTGCCACCACCAGGCCCGGCTAATTCTATATTTTGTAGAGACAGGGTCTGGCTCTTGCTCAGGCTGTCCTTGAACTTGCCATCCCCTCTGCCAGTCCTCCCACCTCTGCCTCCTGGAGTGCTGGGATCGCAGGCCTGAGCCACCGACTGCACCTGCCTTGGCCGTGGCGTGGTAGCCGCTCTCCACCTGACAGCCAGGGCACACAAAACAGATAGAAAATAGAAAAACACTAAATTCAATATGCATTTTAAAGAACATGAAAAAATAAAAAGAGGACTGCTAATTGTCTAACGTTTTGTTAATTCAATCAGGCATGCAATTTAAAAATGGCTTTGCCTTTTACTGAAACAGAAATTAATTATAATGTCGCAGTGAGTCCAGCACAGGGAGGGAATCTGGGATGAGGCGGTTCCCCAAGAAAGGCTCCCTACACGGCACCGCCAGCCCCACGGCGAGTGGCTTTGGGGGAACGCGTGGAGGTTGAGGGGCAAGGGGGGCAGGGAGAGTCCGGAGGGCACGTCCTTGGAAAAATCTGCTGGTGAGTGGAAGGGGACCCTGAAACGGCAAATCAGGGTCACAGGATGTCCTTCCAGTGTGAATGCACAGGGGCTCTGGGGCAATTCTGTGTGGAACACTCCGGACACGTGGCTGTCACTGCCTGGCCCCCGCGAGCCGACACTCCAGCCTGGTAGGGGAGGCAGCCGCCCTCCGCCATCCCGGCTGGTCTTGATGATGCTGAGACAGAGGGCGGCGGGGAGGAAGCCCCGGCCACAGAGCTGGGCCCCAGCGTCACCGTCACACCCAGTCTCTTCCGGGAAGTCATCGCGCCCTCAGAGCAGCAGCAGCACATCGTACGTTCTGTTTCCTGCTTTGCTCGAGAGAGCAAGTCATTACCTGATCGTCTTGTTCTAACCGAGTCACGACACACAGACAGCAGCACGGGGGGCCCGCGAGCATTAGTGGATGCACCATAAATCACACCCACGGTCTCAGGGGACCTGGGGGCCAAGGGGTCGTTAATGGGCACAGTCTTGGGTCCAGGCTGGGTCAACATCAGGGAGTTCAGATCCATCGGGACGCTGGGAGCTGGTGCCCCCCAAAATAACGAGGTGGGCCTTGAGTTCCTTGAGAAGGGACCAGACATCAGCACTGCCGTCCCTGCCCTCCCTGCGAGTCCAGGTCAGGAGCGAAGGGCGATTCGGAGCTGGCTGCCTGCAGGGAAACCTCCCCCTTCGCTTGCAAGTCCCTGAGCAATTCCTGGGACCTGGCCCGTCTGATTTTCTGAATTTGTTCATTCATTTACTCCAAACGACACGGAGCAACTCCTCAGCAAGAGCAGGGAGTAGCTGGACACATGCAGGTGTGGGAGGGAACGCACACATATGCACACACCCCACATGCACACACATGCACATGAACACATTCAGACACGCGCACACATATACACATATATGCATGCACATGCATCCACATGAACACACGTGCACACGATGCAGACACACGTGCATATATATGCATGCACACATGCGAACATATACACACGTATGCACACATGCACATGAAGACACACACATGAACGCGCTCACCGGAACACACATGCACACGTGTGTGCACATATACAGACCCACGCGCACACACGTGCACCCTCCCTCCTGCTCAGCCAAACAGGTGAGGGTTGGCATCCCAGGAGCCCCAGAGCAGGGTCAGAGAGACGCCCCAGGTGGACCCTGTCCCCACCTACGTGTCCCCATTTCTCCACCCCGGACGCTCGCTGTTGCCCTGGCTGCCCTAGGCCCTTGCTAACGTGAGGATGGTGATCCCGTAGCTAAGGCACAGGATGCGCTGTGGTATTTGACTGGATTGTGCCAGATTTAGCACAGACTGGCTCTAAAGAGTTATTCATCACTTACCTGAAACCCACGTTGAGTTGGGTGTCCTGCATTTCTGGGTGCTGAATCGGCCACCCCAAGCATGGTCCAAAGGTACAGTCAGGATGAGAACCTGTGGGAGGCAGAGAAGTGGCCCCGGAGAAGTCCACGCCCCTCA
>RJWJ010036097.1:0-16271 GCA_004363605.1 Indri indri
CTTTAAATGGACAAATTCTTAGAAAAATATAACTTTGCCAAACTGACTTAAGAAGGGTTAGACAGTCCAAACAGTCCCATATCTACTAAAGAAATTATATCAGTAGCTAAAAATCTTCCCATTCACACATAAAAAATACCAAACATCAGTGATTTTATATGTAAATTCTAATATCCATGGATAGATCATTCTAGCCTTCCGGAGAATAGAAAAGGAAGAATAATCTTACTCTATCAAGCTGATCTGTGAATATCAAAACTAGCAAGGGTAATTCAACAAAGGAATATGGCAGGCCATTTTAACATATAGACATTGATGACAAAAATCCTAAACAAAATATTAGCAGTATATTCTAAACAAATTATACTATGTCATGACCAAGTTGGTTATCCTAGAAATGAATGCAAGGGTGGTTCAATAAAAAAAATCTATCAATGTAATTCCCCACATAAACAGATTTTTAAAGCACACTATTATCCCAATAGCTGTAGAAAAAGTATCTGATAAAATTCAACACCCATTAGTGATGAAAGAAAGAAAGGAAGGAAGGAAGGAAGGAAGGAAGGAAGGAAGGAAGGAAGGAAGGAAGGAAAGAAGGAAGAAAGAGAAAGAAAAGTCAGCAAAACTCATTCTTAATGATGAAACATTAAACATAGTCCTTTACCATCAGGAAAAAGATCAAGATGCCCACTGCCACCACCCATATTCAATATTATTCTAACGATCCCAGCCAGTGCAGTAAGACATGAAAAATTAAGTGCATAAGAATTAGAAAAGAAGAAACAAAATATGCATTATTCATAGATAGTGTGATTTTCAGAATAACCCAAAAGAGTCTACGGACCTTTGTACTGGAAATAAAAGGAGAATCTCACAAGCTATCTGGATATATTAACAAGATCAATATTTGAAAATAAATTACATCTCTATACACTAGCAAGAAAAGGAACACTGAAATTTTGAAAAGGTACCATTAATATAGCAGCAAAAAAATAAGGTTCTGAGGAATTAACAATAGAAAAATATGTGCAAGACTTGTTTGATGAAAATTATAAAACCCAACTGAAAAATATCAAAGAAGTCCTTTGAAAGGGAGGAGACTGAGTGTTCAAGGATATAAAGACTCAATTAAATGATTTCAGTTCTCTTCAAATTTATCTAAAAACTCAATGTAGTTACAACCAAAACCACAATAGGGTTTTTTAAGGTACTTGGCCCCAGAATAGCTACAACATGCCTGAAGAAAGAATTACAAGAACCTGTCTTACCTGATAAGACTTACCATAAAGTTATAATAATTTACACGAAGGCTCTTGGTGCGCAAATTGACAATGAAGGAGAACAGAAAGAGAACACAGCCGTGGACACTTGATGGGTAAGATGGGGCATGAGAGAGCAGGGGAGAAAGGAGGGAGAATTCAGAAAAGGTGTTGGGATGACTGGTGATTGTCGGTATGGAGAAAAGTAGCACTGGATCCGTACTTCTCAGCATGTACACAAACAAATTTTAAATGGATTAGAGATTTATGAAAAGACAAAGCCTTACAACTTTTAAAAGTCAACATAAAAAAATTCATTTTTGATCTTAGGGTAGGGGACAATTTCTCAAACAAGCCACCACCACAACACTAATACAAAACAAAAGATTAATAAATTCAACTACATTAAAATTGGGATTGTCCGTGACTCAAAAACACCGTAAATCACTATGTACCACATAAAAATATACAATGATTATAAGTCAATTAAACAAAGAAAGAAAAGAAAAAAAAAATCTTAAAGATACTGAAAAGATAACGCCACAAGTTGGGAGACGGCATCTGCAATGCATACAGGTGGTTATGGGATTTGTATCTAGATATATAAAGAGCCCATACAAGTCACAAGTATGGGAAAGAAAGAAAACCCGGTAGAAAAATGGGCAAAAGACACATCATACATTTCACAAGACAGAAAGCACACATTGCCAATAACTTTATTAAAAGATGATTAACCTCATAGTAACCTGGGAAATGCAATTAAGAACATGAGAAAAAAATAATTTACAACCACAAGTTTGACAAAAATTGACAAGTCTGTCCGTACCAAGTATTGGTGAGATTGTGGGTCAAAAGCAACCCTTATGCACTGCTGATTAATGTGTAAATTGGTATAACCGTTTTGGAAAACAGTAGAGCATCATTTTGCAAAGTTCAAATTTCCATACCCTGTAGATCAGTTGTAGGGCACCACAGCATCATTCTTTGTAATAGCGAAAAACTAAAAACAACCCAAATATCTTTTGACAAAAAAAGAATCAATAAATTGTGGTATAGCCTGGTCTCACAGTGGAAAAGGATGCAAAAACAAAAAATAGACTACAGCTACACAAAATATAGATGGAAATCACACATCCATAATGTTGAACGAAATAAGCAAGTCTCAGAAGACCTCAGAAGAAGGGCAAGGGTGCAAGGGTGGAGAAGCGCAGGTGTAGCTGTATCAGCACAGGTTCTTAGGTTGGGTGCTGGGTTCTCATGGATGTATAGTCAACAAGCTTCTGGTTTTCATATAAGTTACATATAATTTTGTGTATGTATCAAATATTGCGTACGTTCTTTCCACAGTTCAGCTAACAGGTTACTCAGAGAGACTGTCAAGTAAACAACAGCTATGACACCTTCTGATAAGCATTATAACAGAATGATTTTTTAAAATGCTCTGGAAACAACTAATTCTGCAGATTTATAGGAACTAAAGGCTCTACTGTCTCACTAATAATCCTGTGAGGTGGGCAGGGCAGGAATTGTTATCTCCATTTGACAGAAGAAAAAACGGAGATTCAGGGAGTTTAAGACTTGTCCAAGGTCATACACCTAGTGAGGGGCAGAGCTAACGTCAGAACCAGATATCCTGTCCCTGTCCCTGAGGTCCTTCTATGGCTGCTTCTCCATTAAACACTTGCAGGGAAGATTCCAGTCTATTTTTGAGACCTCAGTACTGAGCTCCTAGCACAATTCTGCCCCATTTTCAGAAAAGTATTATTTAATTGCTGAAGATTTTTTCTTCTCAGTCATGGGGCCATGGTGCACCCCGGGCCATCGTTCCAGTTCAAAAGCTCGCAGAAGCTGTCCTGCACTTTGTAAGTGACCAAAAGGACTTTTTCCCCCCCAAGGGTAGAAGTTACTCTGACAAAACACGTCTTAGGCAATATATGGCTACCTACAGCTATGAATCTTACTGAGCTCCTGATAATGTTGTGTGCTTTGTATACATTCTCTCTTTTAATCCTCACAGAAAACCTCTGAGCTAGGCATTATTCCCATTTTACAGGTAAGAAGGCCGAGGCCACTCCCAAGATTGACGATGATAAGTGGCCAGGAGCTAAGGAAGGACCAACAGCTCTGCACATGGGAGAGGGGCGTGCATGACCAGAGGTATCACCAGGTTAACGTAGAATTAGATCAGATGCACATCGGTGCCTGAACGAAGGATGATGATGATGGTTATAAATGGTGATAACCGACCATTCTTTGTTTTCTATTTTTGTTTTTCTCAAGGGCAGGATGAAAAAGACAGCAGCACAAAAGAATTCAAGGGAGGCACGAGGCATCTCTTCAGATATTCTATCAAGAGAATTCATGGTACTACCTCCCTGATAATTGTTAATGAAAGGGCGAGTTAGTTGTCTTTGAGGGGCAGTGTGGGTACCTGCATGCCTGAGGACAGGTGAGTAGCTCAGATGGCGGCTCCAGGACCCTTTGTTACTGGCGATCACCCCTCGATGTCATGTCAGGGTGTATGTACGACTGAGTGAGCACACCTTCCTTACCTGTCACTGTTGGCCTAGAACAAACTTCTGGTCCTTCTGTTTCTTCTGTTTCCATGTGGAAGCTGGGATCCCAGGTATAGCTTTTACCCACCCAGCATGCAAACTTCCTTCATCTGGTAACAGCACCCTAATTTTCCTTTAAGGAACCACCTTTCTGCACTTTCAGTCCACGTGTTCTAGGGAGCTTTAGATCCCTGTTGGCTCCAGGGGTGGGTAAACTAAAGCTCCACGTGTTACTGGTCACAGTGATGAACTCAGACCTGAGGATGTGACCCAAGCTGGCTCCCAGAGCCCAACATGTCCTTTTGCTGGAGCTCCAGGGATTGAGACAGTCTGCTAAACTGGTAAGACATAAATTAGCCTGGAGCCACCAGGACCCTCCCCTTAAGAGATCCTGCCTGAGAATGAAGAAGCCTACGTATTAGAGAAAGGAAATGGGGAGAGAGAAAAACCAAGGCTTTGTGACACTACTTAAGCCCTTGATCCGGCCATGTCTGATGCTAGCTCTACTCCTGAACTTAGTTATAAACAAACAAATTATGTGTGTGTGTGTAGTTTTTTTGTTTTTGTTGTTTTGCTAAAGCGACTTTGAGCAAGGTTTCTGTCACTTGCAACCAAAAAGATCTGACGACTAACACATTGAGTTTAATCAAATTTCCCCACAGCTTTATGGAGCAACAGAGTCCTAATGTTGGCATCCACTTCATCAAAAGCCAGAGAATCAAGAGTAACAAGTGAATCTACTTCATTTTAGTAGGTAAATATTGAGAACCTTGTTCTGTGCTCCTAGAAATCTCTGCAGAACATATCAGTCTAAATTAATCCTTCCTAGGCTGGGCACAGTGGCTCATGCCTGTAATCCTAGCACCCTGGGAGGCCGAGGCAGGAGGATTGCTTGAACTCAGGAGTTTGAGACCAGCCTGAGACAAGAGCAAGACCCTGTCTCTACTAAGAATAGAAAAAATTAGCCGAGCATGGTAGCATGCACCTGTAGTCCCAGCTACTCGGGAGGCTGAGGCAGGGGGATTGCTTGAGCCCAGGAGTTTCAGGTTGCGTGAGCTATGATAATGCCACCGCACTCCACCTGGGGTGACAGAATGAGACTCTAACTAAAAAAAAAAATAATCCTTCCTAATCTTTCTCATGTTGAGGCACACATAGAACACTACAAAAGTGTGCACGGCACAATAGAGTGAGCAAAAAGTACTTGGCCCAAGGACTCATGCATCCCGAGCCCCTGCCAACCATCCCAAGAGCTGAAGGGACCGATATCCAGGCACCCCTATGACCCATGTGCCAGTCAGGAAGGTCACGTCTAGAATAAAATAAAGGTGGGAAGTAAGGTAAGATATTTCAGGGAAAATCCTCAAATGAATCTTCTCTTAATAAGATGGGCAACTGCCGTTTCTGACAGTACATTCTTCATACTCCATACACCATTCTAGAACAAAGTGCTTTTAAGTTATTAGCAGTTTTTCCAAACCAGCCTGCCAAAACCCAGCTGTTTCTGCACAGTCAGGCTTTCTGGGGTGTGTAGCTCTGGACCCGTGGGAAGGACCCCTCGCTCTGCTGAAACAGCTTTTGCTCTCTACAGCCGACCCAGACTTTCAGCCAAGAAACAAGGAGGCAGAAGGTCACTGGACTGGGGGCGGAAGGAGGAGTAGCCCTAGAGCTGGACCCAAAGAATGCCATTATTTAAGACGTGATTGAAGAGTTTCTTCAAGACTGGCCAAAGGAGTCATTCTCTCTGAACTCCGGGGGTTTAAGAATGCCGAGCGCCCAAGTTTGCAGATTCCTGCGCTGACCTGCTGTGGTCAAGCAAGGATGGAAAGGGCTTCTGTTCTCTATAAATCCAGTAGCTTGACTTTATCTAGGAGTGCAAAGAGTCTAAGGAAAGGCATATTTGATGCTGCTATTTTCTAACGACTTCCTCTTCCTGTTTATCCAGCACTTATTACCCAACTTTCTTGGACGGATGACCTATCAACAGGCCAGTAAACATTATCGACCCCACTCTACATGCAAGACACGCAAGGTAAGGGATGTGAGAGAGCTATCAAGACGACTAGGACACGAGGCTTTCATAAGTAAGGAGCACAGACGCATTTCTAGGTTTAAGGCAAATTTCAAAATAGCTAGAAGTGGGGCTTGAAATGGTCCCAACACATACGAATGACAAATACTGGAGGTGACAGACACCCCAAATACCCTGACTTGATCATTACACAGTCTATGCATGTAACCAAATATCACATGTATTCCATAAATATGTACGAAAATCATGTATCAGTAAAAAGCAAAAATAAAAACAAAATGAAACAAAAAAGGTAGATGGTAATAAATGCTTCAATAGAAGTAAAAGAAAAGTGCTTTGGGAACTCAAAGTGGGGGTTGTCCAATGGACTTGGGATGAGGGTGGTAGAGTTCTAAGAAAGCCGCCTGGAAGAAATCACAGACAGGCTGGGTCGTTAAGGGTAAGAAGATAGAATGGCATGTTCTCAGTTGTCTCTGACCTCAGAAAGGTCCCTACTGGAGGAAGAAGAATGTGTTCTGTGTTGTGGAGTGACTTGTATCCCCCCAAAATTCATATGTCGAGGTCCTGACCCCCAGAACCTCGAATATAATTGCATTTGGAGACACAGTCTTTAAAGAGGTAATTAAGTTAAAATGAGGCCATTAGGGTGAGCCCTGATCCAATATGACTGGTGTTCTTACAAGAAGAGGAAATTTGGACACAGGCACTCACAGGGGGAAGACAAAGTGAGGACACAGGGAGGCAATGGCCAGATACAAGTCAAGGAGAGAAGCCGAGAACAGATCCTTCCCTTGCAGCCCTCAGAAGGAACCAACCCTGCCAACATCTTGGTCTTGGACTTGTAGCCAACAGAACTGTGAGACAATACATTTCTGTTGTTCAAGCAGCCCAGTCCGCAGTACTTTGTTACGGCCACTCTAGCAAACTAGTACATTCTAGGGCTTTCCCCCTGGCCCCAGCACCTCCCACACTGGGAGGTGCTCCCCAAGCTTCCAGAGGGAAGGGGACTGCCTCGCCCTGCTCCCTCCCTGTCTGGTCTCAGCGCTCTTGTTGACGAGACCTTATTAGCATGCGTGTGGCTCTCTGGGCTTGATTTTGGAGTCACACATATTCTTCTCCATGGTCAGGAGGCTGCTCTGGAATGTGATCCTGGCGAGCCTTCCCTCCTCATTGGAGCCAAAAGCCAAACTGCACTATCTCCTGTTGTCTTAATGACTTTCTATTTGATCATCCCATCTGGGGCTTGTCTGCCTGCTGAAGTACCAGGGGCTCCTGGCCCCGTTTTCTACATCTCTGGAAGGAGATAATGCTAGCAGCCCAATTTATTCAATTGATTAACACAACTATTCACTGAGCTTGAATATGGAAAGAGCAGAGCTCTATGATTTACGAAGAGGGTTAAGGCTGGCATGCCCGCGTACCTGGTTTGGGGGAGAAAACTTATGAAACCAGACTCTAGTTAAAGGAACTAAAGCCATGAGCCACTTTAAAAATGTAGCTCAGTTTTATGCACCAACTCACCTTATCCTGACAAACATTATCCTGACAAAACTGCTTAGAATATAAAAGTTAACACAGGAAAACAAAATCAGAGATCCCAATATTGCCAATAGGAGATTCTGTATCGGTCGCTGGTTACCTCCAGCACCTTGCAATGAATGAGTCTCCAAACTAATCTTAAAGACCAACCTTAGCCCACAGAGAAGTGACCCACCCAGGGTAGTTCAGCTTCTGAATCCAACCTCTTTCCACAACACAACATTGTGTTTTGAGATTAAGAAACCAGAGACTTTGGGCTTTATCCCAGCTCTGTGAATGGCTTGCTAGTTGATCTTGGGCAAATCAAATCGTATCGCATCCCTGGTTTCTTAGCTAAACTATAAGTGCCCCTTCTTTGTGAAGACTTCCTCAACTCCCTTGGGCAGAATTCGTTGCCCCCAGGATGTTCAGTCCATGGCAGCCACATGGTGATCTCTCCGAGAGTTGGCAACCCTCCTCCCCGCCACACTTCCCACCCGCATGCTCCATTTCCTGTGGCTCCTCCGAGGAGCCCCACCCCCAGTGGGGGGACAAAGCCTGGGCCGTGCCAGCCCGAGCCCACCATCAGCATCCCCCTGGCCACAGCAACAGCCTTGGGGGGTCTATAATTACCTCGGATCTGGTCTTCAACTCCTCTTTGTCGGGAAAGATAAAATTTCATGGTTAAAACCCAACTCCAGTCTGGAAAAAATTTCAACTTTGTTCTTCTGAAACCAAAGGCTAGGAGGCCTCAGACATTAAGGGTTCTGAAAGTACCACTTTGGGAGTTGTGAGGAGTGCTCTATGCAAGCCTGTCAGAAAACTTTCGTTCTCTTACCCATATGGCCTATGGCTTGGTTAGAATTCTGACAGCCTTCCTTGAACCCAGAGAGTCCAATTCATCGCCTGGGATTTTAAGAAAATCATCCATGCAATCTATACACAGAGTTCATAATGACCCTTAGAAAAGGCTCAAGTGTAAAAATGTCAAAGAAAAAGGTAGTAGACAAGAAGAGATCAGACCAAGTAGCTCCCAGAGTTCTGTAAATGCTTGACTTTCTTTCTTCTCAGGTGTAGGATGATTACAAAGGGTCCTGACTGAGGACCCCTGGGGAGGAGCCTGGTATATTTGAGGAAGAGAAAGGAGCCAGTGTGGCCATGATCTTACTGGATAGGCAAGGTCTAAAGTCAGCAAGCCTACGTGCCCGTCAGGCTACACCACGGTGAGCGCTGAGATGCTGGGACAGTCACGGAGCCCTTCCAAATATTCTCTAAAACGGAGGGAACGATGGGATTGAGCCTGCCCTCCTCGCTAGGCTGTTGTGAGGATTCAGTGAGGAGTGGATAAGAAAGCATTTGGGAAGGCAAGAGGCAGTGTTCCAGGGGGAATTACTGCAATGAAGGGAGTCAATGAAGGATGTGACCACAGCGTCCAGCCTCCCACAGTGAGAAGCCAACAGACTGCAGGCCAGTGCCACCTGGTCCCCAGCCACTGCCTGTTCTCTGGAGCTAAACAAGATGGAGATGATGCTGGAAAAAAGAATCTGTTGAGGAGGTCTGAGGTGGGGGACTTCCCGGAAACGTCTGGCTGTGGAACTCTTATGTTTCTACCTTATTGGTCAACCTGAGAGGATTCTGGGCTTCCTAAGGAGCTTGCGTCTTGCTCCAGCTGCTTGCAAACTCCTTCCGGGTGTAATAAAGGCAGTGTCCTATTTCTCACAGTACCAGGTCATGTGCTGTCATCACAGTCAAAGTCAATTTCATCCATCCACTGATGTTCCTTTCTAAGGGGCTCTTGGCAAAGGGCTCATCTCTGCTTCAAGCTCAAAGGAAGGCTTCGACCAGGACCCTGAGAACACGGAGGTGATAGAGTTCTGAGGTGGCCTCCAGAGCTCAGACTGCATGAAAATCACTGCCTCAAATGAAACATGAAACGTGCTAAAAGTTCCAAAAAGTCTCCAAAAGCTACCTGTCTCAGAAGCTGCCCTCCACCTGGCTGCGTGGCATTTCACATCCTGAGAGATCGAGGCTGGAGGGAGCCTTAGACAGTATGGTCCAGGCCCTCCTGGACAGATGGGAAAATGGAGCCCCAGAAGGAGAAGGAGCTGCAGCACCGCCACCCAAGGAGCTTGTCGCAGTGCTAATATTAGACCAGGACTCCAGTCAGCTGAGCCCTTAATCAGAAATCTCCTTTAAACAGATGGAAACGTACCACTCTCCCACTCAAACACCAGTGTTCACAGAATGAAGCCCAAGTCGACTGCATGGCATTCAAGGAACCCCCAATCTAGTTCCAGCCAACCTTCTTAGCCCCATCTTAGCCACAGTTTGTGTCCACACTGCAGCCATGCTGCGTATCACAGGGTATCACAGTGGGCAGGCGGCCCTCACCAGTAGTCCTCAACATGCAGGGAGCTTTCTTCCCTCCAAGTCTCTGCCCACACTCTTCCCCGACTCACAGTGCCCTTCCCCATCTCCAACATGAAAATCCTCCAAGGATTCATATCCATTCCCAGTGTGGAATCCACAGTCCCGTGAGCACTCACACAGCACCTGGCACACACCGCTCTCACCAGTCACATCCCACGCTGCGGCTCACAGACAGATTCTGGTTCCGCACATCGCCCCTCCCCAACCCCACACACCCGCTCAGCTTAGAGATTCTGAGGGCAGGGACAGGGTCTTGCTCATCTTCAGACCCCCTCCCAGCACTTGGCTGAATCAGTATCTGTTTAATCAAATGCATACACAGATGTGCAACACCTGTCCTTAGGGAAAGCTTCTGCAAGCACTCTAGCCAGAGCCAACAGAGTGCCTCATACTTACTCGAGTTGCCGTCCCATTTCACTGAGCTATAATTATTTACATATTGGGTTCCATATTTCCACCAACCCACCCAACTTCCGCCAAGACACTGTGAACCGCCCAGGGCAGCAACAATGCCTGATTAACCTTAGCGTGCACAGCCCAGACCTCACCACACAAATGATAAGTGAATGAATAAATTCCATCGGTGATAACAAGGGAACCTATTTGGACAACTGTACCTGAGATGTAATCAATTTCTCTTTCTCATTTGAATCTTATTCATACAATTCATTGCCTGTAGCTTTTCTGCTTGTTCAACAAATATTTATCAGGCACTAGAAATACAATGGTGAACAAGAGAGAAAGTTCTACTGGGTGGAGAGATGTTAAATAAATAATCACAAATGTCTGTTTATCACAGTTACGGCGTATGCGCAGAGGACCAGGGCGGGACGATGTGGTCACTCCTGACTCCGCCCAGGCAGCCCTGCCCTGTCATGCTTCATCTCAGCCACAGTGGTCCCGGCAGGGATGGCCACCCCTCACCAGCTCAGATGCAGAAAACAGACGGCTTGTCTTTCTCCCCTACGGGAATGAAGCAGAGTCCCAGTTTTTTGTCTTCGCATTGTGTCATATAATCTCCCTCAAATTCTTATCCCCCCTCCCATGGGAACTGTTGAAGATGCCAATTTCATACTGATTCCGGATGTGAAATCTGTCCTGTCTGACCTCATTGGTTCCTGGGGGACGTGTTAAGACCTGTGAAACACGTAGAGCTCATAAATCTACTCTGGCTGGGTTTCCGCGAGTGTTTCAGTCTGAAAGAAAATCAGATAGCACTGACAAGACCCCAAGTATTACTGCTTCCCCGGCCCCAACACACCCGCCGTCCCCGGCGTCTGGATGCTGGCTGCCTGGGGCAGGCCCAGCACTGGCTGTCCCCGTCTCCCCTCTGGCCCGGCTCCGACAAGCTGGAGGGGAACGGAAGGTCAGGCCTTGACATCCAGTCTGATGTCTGCGGCCTCTGGAGGGAAGGAATCCTGTGAATGTCCTTTCCCTGCCAGCCCCCAAGGAGATGGCCCAGAGACCCCTCCTCAAGCATGTGCCTCTGCTTCCAAGACAAACAGGAGCCTCAGGGCAGTTGCTGGGCTCCAGGGGGTGCCAGTGACATGTAATGCAATTGAACGGCGCCCTCTGGAGTTGTGCGAGGAGCTGGCTCCGGCTGGCGGCGGACCTCTGGGAGCCAGTCTCTCCCACGGCACAAAGCCCTGGCTTCAAGGTGTGAAGGGCGCAGCCTCCCACAGAGTTTCGAAAGCACAATGAAGGTAGGTTTCTCTGCAAGTTAATCTGACCTGAAGGTTCTTCACAGCCATCTTTTCCCGCAGCCCCTCAGCGACGCCGTATATTCGATTCCACTCAGCGCTCACTGAGCGCCAGGGGTGCCCTGTGCCATGCTGGGTGCGGGACAGACACAGTGGCCACGGCCCCGCCCACTGGGTGCTCAAGGAACAAGGAGCTTCTCGGTCATCTCAGTCCCCTCTCGGCACCCAGCTCAGCGGGAGGGGTCGGTACAGGGTGTGCTTAAAGTGAATGAGGAGAGACCCAGAGAGGCTGGCAGCCCGAGGGAGAGAACAAAGATACCCACGTTGCTCTGCGACACTCCCAGAGGCCAAGGGCACCCCAGAGAAAGGCTCAAAAGCTGCCTCTCTGGCCTGCGTGGGGTCAGAGTGAAGACAGCAGGGAGAAGTGTCCGTATGTGATCACAGACTGAAAGGAGATCCCTCTCCTTCTCTCTCCCTCCCCAACCCCCCCACCTCCTGGAAAAGCAGCCAACAGGCACCTGCCACGTGTCTGGCCCTGCGACTGGGCAGGGACCGCTGAGATGTGAGGCCAGCGGAGTTGCTGCTCCACCAGATGAAGAGCTTGCAGGTACTGGAGGGAAGAGAGGGAATGATGGCGGCGACGTTTAGGGTGTGCAGACCGGACTGTCAGACACACAGCACATCCTTCGCTAAGACTCAAAACGATCCCGCTTATCTGCGGTATTACCCCGTCTTGTAGATGGGACACACCCAGAGGATTTAAAGCCAACAAGGTGCCGTGACGGGATTCAAACCCAAGTCTGTGTGAATCTCAAGTCCACGCCCTTTCCACTGCGTCATACGATCTCCCGCTATTCCCTGGCATAATAATCAGCTCACTCCAGGGCCAGTGAGAAATAAAGATTTTTCTTTCCCTGACAGCTGATACTACAACTTGGGGCTATCAGTTATTTACATGAGGCTGTTGTTGGCAACATCCAATGTGATTCCTAATGCATTGTTTCAATCAGTTTTATTGTACTCAGGCATACACGCTCCATAAAACAAATGCCTTGCATTTGTATGGTGTGTTTACTTCTTCATTTCATTTAATCCATTCCTCACAGCACAAACAGCCCTCAGATCGCTCTGTTTCTTCCATTACAGCTGGGATGGGGGCAGGAGCAGCAGATGCCACGCAGACACCAGTCCTATAAGCAGACAGGAGCCATGAAGAGCATCTACAGAATCTTACGTACAGAACCTTTCAGAGTGATTCTGTTCTGGAGTTCGCCAGTGATGGATTCCATCCACTTACGTCAAAAGGATGTTCGAGAAGAAATCTATGTCTAGCCTTGACAACAAAAGAGACATTATAATCGCATTCCTCCATTTCAACACATTTAGAACCCTTGCACCTCTTTAAGAAGCATCATAACACGCACCTCCCATGAATTTAAAAAACATTTGGCTAAACAGTCTGCTCAGAACCAGCCCTGGCGTTTGAGGCTATTTGGAACCTTGCAGGTACCTGTGACCTGCTGTCCTCCAGCAGGCACTCTCTGGAGACCTGGTAATGCACCCACCTGTGCCAGAACCAGGAAGCAGAGCTGAATGGTCCTGCTGTGGGAAAGCCCACATTTCATCTCTCCTCTGCAACACCTCTGCTTTCATACACAACCAGCTAATTCCAGAGTGGGATATAATTAAAAGAAACATGACCAGACCAAGGAACATAAGATGAGAGCCAAGAAAAACTTGTAGGTCATTGAAAAAACTTCCATGCTAGGCACTGGGGAAGTGACCTACTACACAAAGGCACCAAGGGCTGGGCATGTCCCACCAGCGGGGCCCCACCCAGCACACGAGGCCAGTCGGTGCACTGGACCTCACCACAGACCAGTGCCAACTACCAAAGCCGCCACAGCTGGGAGTGGGGGAACTTCCTCATATATGGAAATCGGCCAGTCCCAACAGAAGGTGTCATAGAACATGTGCGCTAGTTGAATCGCACCCAAGTAGAGAAGAGCCGTGTTACCTGAGCAACGCAGGTGAGAAACAGTTAACAGAAAATCCAGACGGGACACAAAAATTACGTTCCCTAAATATTGGGAAGATTTAGGATAGTTGAACATCCTCGAGTTGGGAGCCTGAGAAATCATCTGGTCCAGGGAATTTAAACCTTTTGTGTATGAGCCTTGAACCTAGTTTGCAGCCCATGGGCCCCTTCTCAGAAAAGTTCTTTTAATTGCATAACGTAAAACTCAGAGGATTACAAAGGAAACCAATGACACTGACATACAGTGACCAAAATAATTTTTAAATGTGTGATACAGTAATATATACATACCTTATCAGTGCATTAAAGAACAAGATTAGGCAGCAGATACACTATCTTCTGCAATTTGGAAGTGATAAGCATGAATGAGACTTCAAAATAACATTTCAAAATATTTCAAATACTTCAAAACATTTCAAAATAACTGCCACAGCTGTCACGTGATATGTAAATATCTGATTCTCTTGTTGATACTGTCACAGGTACTTCTAATAGTCCTATAGCTTGTTGCCTACATAATGGTCAGTAATGTTAAATTTCAATTAGAAGTTAAGGGGGGAAAATGTGAAAATAGATCCCCTGATTTCCATTCACAGACCCCAGATTAAGACCCCCTAATGTAATACAATCCCTTCTTTTTACAGATAATAAAACTTACACCAGAGAGGCCAAGTAACTTTCTAAATGTCACACAGCCACTAAGTAGTAAATTTGGGATGAAAATCTAGTTCTTACTGACATTTTATCTGTCCCTTACCACTACAGCATGATGCTTCAATTTAGGCTCTAAAATAATTCCTTTTCGGTTTTTGTTTTGTTTTTAAATAAAAGTAATACATTCTTCTAACAAATGCAAGTAAAATAGGAATAACACTTAAAAATTAAGTTTCTACCTTTCTTTAAATGTAGCACTGTCAAAAAAAATATAAGGTAGATGGACTAGGGTCTTGCTAATCTAATTGCGGTCTCTGGACCAGTGGCATCGAATTGCCTGGCAGCTTGTGAGAAAATGCAGAACCCCAGGGCCCAGCCCAGACCCCTTGAGTCAGAGTCTGCATTCCCCAAGTGATTCCTGGGCACGTTAACTTCTGAGAGGAGCTATTCTGATGACTTCCTAAAGTCCTTTCTCTGCTGAGGTCCCCTTAGAAGCACCGGTTCTCCCCAATTCCTACTGCTGAAAAGTGGCAGGAATTCGACCCTCGACCCTATGGAAGGCACATGCTATTAGATCTAATTCCCAGGGGAAAGAATAAACAATAACAGAATAACAAGACTAGGGGTTTGGAGTAGGAAAAATCATAATGGAATGATGAGATTTGAAATAATGACAACAATGATGATAATAACTCCCTTATTAAGCCTTTACGACAAGCCAGCCTCCATGTTAGACAATTTACATGCATTATCTCACTTAATTCTCCAGATTCCCTATGGAAGTCTGTACTGTTATCCCTGTTTACAGATGGAAACACTGAGGTTCAGAGAGGTTAAGCCATTTGCCCACAGTCCCAGGCAACGATAAGAAAGACTTGAAGCAAGCTGGGAAACCTTGGTTGGGGGCTGCCATGAACAAGCTTGCTGGGGCTGGTTCATGAGGACACCTGGGCAAACCCAACTGTGGAGGCCCTGCCTCCATCCTGGGTCCCACTGCCTCTCCAGGCCTGCCTGGCCCCGACGTTCTCAGCAGCTAAAGAACCACGTGGCCTCAGCTTCACCAGTTTCCTTCTGGTCTCAACCTGAGGACTGAGTTTCAAGTTACAGCCCAAGCCAGAGGCCTGAACAAAAAATAAGAAAAGTCTGCGGAAGTAGAGGCCACCCGGTCCTCCCTCGTCTGTGCCAACCACAGCCGGCCGCACTGATGGCTGAGGTTTCTGCGTGCTCGCAGCCTCGTCGTATCTGCTCACCACATTGGACTGACTTCCCAGTTTTGTTTCACAATTTAAATAAACCCAGGCTTTGCCGGCATCTCCAAGCAGATTCTGAGTGAAGCCTCATCAAGACTTAGCTGGGCAGAGGCCCCGGAGGCCTGAAAGGTAGGTGCGTCCTGAGCTCAATTTTAGGTCATTTGAAAGGTGTTAAAGAGTTAGGCCTTCAGTACATCTTCAGACTCCAGCTCTTTCCATGAGTTATCAGCCCGAGACCTTAGCGGCCTCCTCCACAATCCTTCCCAATTAACGTTTACTGTGTGATACTCCATGCAGACAGCAGACAAGGTGTTTTTAGATGTTATCTGTGAGACAGGCAGATGTTTTCTGTGAGAAAACCAAGCCCCAGGTCTCACAGGTAAAAAGTGGCCAAACCAAGGTGAGAATCAAGGCCTGTCTGACTTCTAAGTTTCAGCCCCTCCACTCCAGAAGCCGTCCCATCTCTGCCTTCTCTTTGTACATCTCAGGAACTTATCAGAGGCCGCCTTGAATTTCAGCTGCTGTGTTCTGCCTCCTCTGCCTTCGTTGACCACACGCTCTAGAGAGAGCCCCATAGCTGTGCCCAAACCCCATGTCCTCCTCCGTGCCTAGGCCAGCGCCTGGCACCAATGAGCCCTCTGTAAACATCACTTGACTAAATATTGGCTGGCTTTCAGGAAAAATAACTCAAGAGCAAGCCTCAGGCCAACACCATCCATCTTCCAAAAGGATCCATATGTGTTGCTCTCTGCCCGCTTGGGCGCTCTGATTAAACAAAAATATCCCAGCCCAGAAGAAAGAATAAAGATATTGCTTGTAATTTTCACAAATAGTC
>RJWJ010036098.1:0-16272 GCA_004363605.1 Indri indri
TGCAGTTACGAAAATAGTTTTGACTTTGTGGATCCCTGAAAGGGGGTCTGTGGACCACACTTTGAGAACCACTGAGGTAGAGAAAAGGAGGGGAACAAACACAAATTCCACTGGTTCTAGAAGTTGCAGCTGGGGTGAAGTGTTGCACAATTAAGTTATGTTGGGGAAATGTGATATACTGCGTAAGAGTGATGCTGTCCGAACATTCTAGTGCTCATTAGATTTTAGGGCTCTGAGAAGTGTCCTAGAAAATAAACTTCTTTAACTTTGGATTTTCTAAACCCATTTGAGCAAAGCATCCCTTTTTCAATATATGTGACTACACTCCGGGGTACCATGATCTTTGCAGTGTGAACATGATTCTTGGCGTCTCCTGAAAGCAGGCTTTGCGGGGCGGGGAAGTGGTGTGTCAAAAGGAGCCGGAGAACAGGGGGAACCTGGGACCCTCGGAGATCAACCCCTGGCCTGATGCCACTCCTGAGTTGTCTTCTCATTCCCTTCTGGGCTGTGTTCCTGACAACAAAACCAGTACTGAGCAACAGGGAGAGAATGCTGACAGCTCTAATCCTCCCGCCTCACTCAGGAGAGCTACTTCTTGTAGACAGTGCCAGTAGATCTGCAAAACTGCACTTTTCATACTGCTGAATGGATTTTGCAAAACAGAGCTAGGCAGAAAAAGCACCACAATCAGCACAGCATGGGGCAGGTATCCCGCAGGGCGCTCAGCAACAAGAGGCTTCTCTTCCAGTCTCTCTGTTTGTTGTATGGAACCTCACCAGCCTGGGGCACTTGTGAGAATCCCGCACACCCCTCCTTTAGATTATGACAGGCTGGCCCTGGGAACCCACAGCACTCTCACTGTCCCTCAGTGAAGTTAAATTTTTGGAGCTTGTTCACCATGCACACTTCCTTTCCATCCTGCTAAGTACCTCCCGCCCCCACACTCTGGGATCCGGAGGAATGGGAGGCAGGACAAGGCCCGGGAGGCAGGACCAGGGTCCCAAGGGTCGGACTGTTATTTGAGAACTAGGCGAGGGGAAATAAGAATCTCAGAGAGGGAGCTGGTGAGCTGGTCTCAGGACCATGAATTTCCCCTGCTGTAAGTGAATGGGGGTTAGCCTAGATCACGGGGCGGGGGGCTGGGGCCACAGGGCCCTGGCTTTCCACCCGCTTCAGTTGGAGTGCCCCTGCTGCTACCTGTTCTATAATTTGAATTTTGGCGTAAGACTTAATTTGAACCCCGAATTTTACCGCTTAAATAAATACACCAACAATTGCTAGGTGACATCCTCTAACATTTCTCCCATCTCTAGATTTATTCCACATCCCTATGTAGTCTCAACTTCCTGATGCTTTCCGGGTGTTTTCACATGTTTCTTGAGCATTTGGCCTTTTGTTCATACTCAGTGACAAACTTTTAGAAGGCACAGAGCTTCCATATACTTTGATTTTCATCAAAATGTCTGGCATGAAAAAAATTTTTTAAAAATTAAGACTAAATGCTAAAGAAAATGCTTAGCATGGTTGCTGTGCCTACAAGGCCTTCAGTAACTATCGATGGGGTATTGCTGCAGTGCACTGAGAAGGCTTCTGAGACCCCGAGGCTTGTTTATCTCTGAAAACTGGCCAGAGAGTGCACACAGGGTATAACAAAAATAACACTGACTGGGGCAGGAGACCCGGGTTCTAGATCCTGCTCGCCACTCAGTTGCTCTGGACCTGCGACTGCTCACATAGACTTAGACATAGCCTGTCCTTGGTTTTATTTGCAGTGAAATAAAGAACTTGTTTGAAAGCCATGCTTCCCAAATGTGGGTCATGGAGAACAGTAGGATTATTGTAGTGTGTCCTGACTGTCTAGTAGGCTGCATGCTGAACACATAGCGTCTTGCACATAGGCAATTATTTTTCACAATAATTTGAAACAATTTTTCAAATTATTTTAGAAGTGACTGTGACCTACAAAATGCAGGTTCATTTTAAAGTGTCACTGAATTCATAGTGGCTACTAGCAGCAAACATGATGAAGACTAATGTTTATTAAATGCTTACTAGGTGTGAATCACAGTAAGTGCCTGTCTCAGGTTAGATTTCCAGATGCAGAGAAGAGGATCTGTAGGCAGGGGATTTGTACAGGATTTTTGCCCAGGGAATTGGAAGAGGCAGGACAGGGGAGGAGAAGAAATCAAGCAAGGGTGCGATTTCAGGTGAATTCCAGTCTCAGCCTGATCGAATGGGATGCTCTGGAGCGTTAAGTATTGTGGAGTGTGTCCTCACTCATGGCCAAGGGACCAGGCTTTCTTATTCCTGCCCAAGCAGTTGCTGCCTGGGGGCTGCCCTGGCAGGCTGGTGGTGGTATGGGGGGGACACAGACTCCCAGGTATTTATGGCTTTTTTGTCTCAATACAGAGCAGCTCGGGTAGCTTTCACACAGCTCTGTGACGAGAGTTACAGGCTTTCAGAAGAAGATGAAAAGCAAAAACCAACCCCCCACCCCCCATACAGAGTAGCCAGGGGATGGGTGCATAGAAACCATAAAAAGATCCAGGGCTCTGGTGGAGTGCCACAGTGCCTTAGCTCACTCAAGCCTTACAACAACTGTAGGAGGCATATGTTGTTATATCCATTTTACAGAAGAGGAAATGGAGGCACAGAGAGGTTAACAAACTTACCCATGTCCACATAGCTGGTAAGCTGCAGACCCAAGGTTCAAAGCAAGAAGCCCAGCTTTTGCCACCAGAATGCGTATTACTCACTGCCTCTCAAAACACAACAGCTATCTTGTGTAATCAAGAAGATTCTGGGAATGAGTGGACAGCCCTGGAGGTCCTGCGTGGTGGTCTCGCGTTCAATGACATCGTCCTCTCTTGCCAGTGTTGTGCTCTGATTTCAAAGCAATTTCAAGGGCAGTTGGATTTCAGTTTTTTTCGGTTTCTATAATTATTCTGACTTAAACAATTTTAATCAAAATCAAAAGATCCAAAAGGAGTTTGTTAATAGCTAAGAAAACAATGGCTGAAGGTGAAAGATATTTGAAGAACTACAAGGTTCTTGGGTTGGCAGAATAATTGAGAGTTGGCTATTTGGGTGGGAAACAATGTAATTTGGATTTCTAATCTAGAGAAAAATCACTTAATTGGCAACACATGCTTCCCGATTGGAACAGGGGAACAGTAGGGTGGCTTTCAAGTGGGGAACACATGGGAGTGCTGTCAAATGGCAGATTCCTAAACATGGTAGAGGGTTTCCTCCTATTTAGTTTTAAATTCTTGTCATTAATTCTCTCGTCCCCTCCGTGATCCTATGTTCTGAGAACAGTGGCACAAAGCTCCCATCTCGGGCTGTTTCGAGAATCCCAGGGAACGACAAAGCAGCACCATGTTCAGTACAGCAAATGCTTGGGGGCGTGGGGTGGGGGCTGGGGGGCTCTCAATCAGGGACAGTATTCTTCCCCTCCCCAGAGGTTTTTGAGAATGTCGAGGGGAACATTTTGTGGTCACCATGAATAGGTTTTCCCAAGGTGAGTGCATGAGGGCTCCTGGGGTCTACTTTGCAGAGGACCAGAGATGCTGAAAAACCTGCAGTGCACAGAAGTTCCGATTGAGGAGGAAGTCTTACCCTAAGTGCTAGTGACACCAACATTGAGAAACTCTGGGAGGGGACGTGATCTGAGAAAGATGATCATCTTCGTGTAGGAGACACAATGGCCTCTGAAAGGGTTTATGCTTATTCCATGTACCTCCAGGAAACCGCGAGTGAAGTCAGAGTGAGGCAGTGCATCTCAACAGTTAAGGCTGCTCAGGATGGAGTTGTGCAAGTCTTTGGCAGTAAGCTCCCTGTTACTGGAGGTGATAAAGTAGAGGCCAGTTGACCATGTGTGAGGGAGAATTGTTAAAGAGATATTCAGGAGAGGACGGACAGATCTCTGAGAGTCTATCACCAAGATTCCAGGGTCTGCCTACTGTTTATTATCAGAATTCCAGGTGAGGTTTGTGATGAAAAGAATTAAAACTGAAAATTGGCTGGGCATGGTGGCTCATGCCTGTAATCTGAGCATTTTGGGAGGCTGAGGCTGGAGGACTGCCGGAGGTTAGGAGTTCGAGTCAAGCCCGAGCAAGAGTGAGACCCTGTGTCTACTAAAAATAGAAAAATTAACTGAGCATGGTAACTCATCCCTATAGTGAACCAGCTACTTGGGAGGCTGAGGCAGGAGGATCGCTTGAGCCCAGGAGTATGATGTTGCAGTGAACTGTGATGATGCCACTGCACTCTATCTGGGGTGACAGAGGGAGACTCTGTCTCCAAAAGAAAACAAAAAACAAACACGAAAACCCCACTGAAAATCATGCAGTGAGGTCCAGTCTGAGAGACACAGAAGTTGAACTGAAAGAACTTGAGTCTGTTATTAAGAGATGAAAGAGAAACTGTGATGTACTGGTGAGAATTCTGGGTTAGGAGTCAACCAGCCCTGATTTCTGTCTCTACCACTCACTCAGTGGCTGGTGTGATCCTGGGCTCTGCATGTTTTCTTTGCATCCATCAGGTGATAACATTCAACTGTTCAATGCTCAGAATCTGCGGTTCTATGGTTTGACAGTAGACCATGTTCTTTCTCATAATTCCACTGTGGCCTTAGATGAGTACCTTAATTTATTACTGTTTCTCCAATATGTGAAATAAAAAATAGTGTCTATAGTATTTGATTTTTCTAATTCACAAGGAAATATGCAGGATAAAGAAAAAGCTTGAATGCTAAAATACCTTCAAAGTAGAAAGTATAATAAAGTAAGTGCCATTCTGAGATTTCTCTTAAATCTCAACCTTCAAATTCTACTGCTGGTCATAAATGAGTCTCAGCTGTTTGAACCTTTCACAGGTCCTAGATACCCCTAATTTTGGAGCTCCATGCCCTATCATATCAAACATATTAATATTCACATATCCCCCATTAACCAAAATTTATACCTAATGACATAAGCTATTTATCCCGATAACATTTTGTAAGCATTAAACTAAGTAGTAATATTGAATTTTACATTTTGGAGACAGTAACTTTTTTTTTTAAGATCTCATACATTTTTGGTAGGACCTTTAAAAGCTCATAGGTACTAGTCACTGTAACTATTAAGGCCTGGTGAATGTCTTTAGAGAAAAGACATCAGGTTCAAACTAAGATTTATTAATAATTGGTAGAAAGAAAAAACTCTCTTCTCACTGTCTCCCTCTGTGCTCCAACAGGCCAGGCCTTTTAGGTCAAGATGGGTATGGGTCAGGGGAAGGAGGGTACGGGGATGGCACGGGAAAGGACCAAGTGACTGCAGCCATTCGTGGGTGTCTGTGAAGAGTGGCGAGTGTGTGTGTGTGTGTGTGTGTGTGTGTGCACGTGTGTGTGGCAGCGAGTGTGAGGATGAGAGTGCTGAGGGGTAGAGGGATATGAGAGAAAGGACACCACAGGGTCAACGGTAGGGTATCGTGGGTAGAGTTCTGAGAGGGTCCCAAAGATATGCACCCCCTGGTGTATGCTCCCTGGATAATCCCCTCTACTTGAATTTGATGGAATTTCACTATAGTGATTAGATTAGGCTATGTTATCTGATAAAAAAAAAGAATTTTGGAGGTTTTAATTAAGGTGTTCAATCAGTTGACTTTGAATTACTCGCAGCCCTCAGAGGGCCTGATCTAATCCCCCGACTCCCTTTATGAGGAGGTCCAGAGGTCAGAGATGGAGTAAGTTGAAGACATTCTCCCATTGACCTTTGTTATGGGCTGAGTGTGTGTGTCCCCAAAAGTTCATGCATCGAAGCCCTGACCCCAAAGGTGATGATATTTGGAGATGGAGCCTTTGGGAGGTAATTAGGGTTAGATGAAGTCGTGAGAGTGGGGCCTTCCCTCATAATGAAATTAGTGCCCTTATAAGAAGAGACACCCAAGAGCTAGTGCTTATGTGTGCTCACTTGCGTTCTCTCTCTCCACCCCTATGCTCACACAAAGAAGAGCTCATGTGAGCACAAAGCTCACATGAAGATGGTCACTGCCTGTAACCCAAGGGGAGAGCCCTCACCAGAAACCAGCCTCGCTGGCACCCTAATCTTGGACTTCTGTCATGTAAGTTACTGAATGTATGGTATCTTTTTGTGGTAGTCTGAGCCAACTAATACAGCCCTGAAGAAGCAAACTGCTGCATTGTCAGAGGACCACATGGCAGAAATAGCAGGTGGCCTTTAGGACCTGGGGCCTCCATTCTACAGCTTTGAGGATCTGAATTCTGCCAACTACCAGGGAGCTTGGAAGGGGACCCGAAGTTCCAGATGAATATGCAGGCTGATGAGACCCTGGGCAGAGAACACAGCTAAGTGATGCCCAGACTCCTGACCCATGGAAACTGTGAGATAATAAATGGGTGTTGTTTTAAGACACGAAGTTTGTGGTCCTTTGTTGCACAGCATAGGAAGCTACTACGTAGGGCTTTCTGGAGTTCTGCCTTTGCTCAGGCACAAAACAAGATTTGGGAGTAGGGTAATCAGTTATTCCTCACTTTCCTTCTTAGTGTCACTCACCTGACTTTTTGCATCTGTATGATTGATTCACATTATGCTAATCTTAGGGAAAGAAAGGAGATTCTCTGCATTGGCTACATCATTAAAAGTGTGGCTAACAGATGGCATTTCTATGGCGAAGCACTTTGCAAATTTCTATGGGCTGAATGTTTGTGTCCTCCTAAAATTCATATGTTGAAATCCTAACCCCCAATGTGCTGGTATTAGGAGGTGATTAGGTCATAGGGAAGAGCCCCCGGGAGTGGATTTAGTGCCCTTCTAAAAAAGGCCCAAGAGAGACCCCTTGTTCCCTTCCACCATGTGAGGACCCAGGAAGAAGGCAGTATCTATGGATCAGGAAATGAGTCCTCATCAGACACCAGAGCCTTGATCTTGGACTTCTCAGCCTCCAGAACTGTGAGAAATAAATTTCTGCTGTCTCTAAGCCACCCAGTCTGAGACATTTAGTAACAGCAGCCTGAATGGACTGAGACACATGTTTTCCTAAGAAGGTAGCTCAGGATAGGTTTAATTAGGAATTGCAAGGCCAAGAGGCTGGGAAAATTTTATCAGCCATGGCTTAAAGAAACAATGTTGTAGGAGACTGATAATTCCTTTCAGGATAGTATTTCCAATTCCTTTCTCCTGTTGCTGACAGTTGTTCTTTATTTGTTTTCAAACAAATTCTCCCAGTCAGCCTGCAGATGGAAGCGTGTTTGGTCACCAGGAGGCTGTCTGCTCTCCTTTCCTCCTGGAGTGTTGAAAGCTGGGAACTTGTTCTGCTATGATCAAGTTTCAGGACTTTCTGGACTCAGTATTAGATTGAAAAAAAACTGAGTTTTGATAGGAAAAAAGAGTCTCTCTGATTCTCTCTTCTTTGGGGTTAGAGAAAGAAAACGTGCCCACAAACTGGGACCCTGGTGAGTGTGAATTGTGCAATTTCAAAGACACTTGATCTAGTGTCTTCTATATTGTGTTGCACTTGATTAAGGATAGTCCCATCCTGAGAAGGAGTCTCTTTTCCTCAAACGTAGGTCCTCTTCATAATCCCTATTAGAAAGCCTCTTCCTTTTCATTATGTGATCATAATTATTTCTCTGTCGAGTGCATAACCTAACACCTCTCCACGCACAGTGCCAAGATTTGAAGCCATAATAAGCGGAATGCTCACCTTCAAAGCCATTATTTCAATCATTAGAACACAGTTTATTCCTCGAGAGGACATTAACATTTGAAAATGTGTCAACCAGAGTAAGAAATTCATCACGATCACAGACCACCTGCCAACTGATTAAAATGCAACGTTCTGATTTCCTGGATTTTTAGAGGAATCTAACATCTGACATCAGTTTACATTTTTAAGTTGTCTTAGTTCAATTCCTGATAAATTGCTTGTGAAGGCCAGAGAAGTTTAGATTTTAAATAAGAAACTTGGAAAAACAATGCAGCCAGAAGAGGGCTAAGGGATCACTGAGAGCATCAGTGTGGGCAGCAGAGACCAGCACACCCTAGTACCCCCAGCACACGACATTGTGCCCATCCTAGCAGGACTGAATGCTGGCAACAGTCTCTGCATTTGGGCACCTATGATTTTGAGCAAAAATGAGTCTGATTGCTGTGAAGAATTTCTCAGAAGATTTTAATGAGATCATCTCTGCAATTCAATTGGTAACGAGTAAAGGACAAGTATTCCACTTCTGTCTAGCAAAAAGCCTCATTTCATCATTAATGCCATTGAAACCACTGTGTGCTGAAAAAAACCTAGTGCACACACAAAAGTATGATTGCAAAAGTAAAATATAAATCCCTAGGAAGGTGGAATGTGGGGGTTAATATTATGTCAACCCAGAGATTTTCTGGATGGTCTTCGTTGTCAAGGTAACATTATTTCTTTCTAAAGCTCAGATAGGGAACCAGCAAAGTAAGATGGTGCAATTAGAGTGACCTTAACCATTCACCTTTTAGCTTCTGGAATGTATTTGAAATCGGTAGTGTTTTTGGTCAGGTGTTTCATAGCTCCTTGCCAGTGGATCCAATGTCTTCCAATTATCTAATGCTGTATAACAAACCACCCAAATCCTAGTGGCCTAAAACAACAACATTTATTTTGCTTATGAACGTGCAAGTTGGGCAGGACTCAGAGGGGAAGCTGGGATGTCTTTTGGGGTGGCTTGAAGGCTGGGGTTAGAATCATCTGAAGGCTCATTCACTAACATATCTTGGGATTAATGCTGGGAAGACTAAGATAGCTGAGGCTAGCACAACTGGGGTTTCTTGGGCATCTTTCTTTCTTAACTGACATAAAAATAGTATATATTTATCATGTAAAACATGATGTTTTTAAATATGAATACATTGTGGAATGGCTAATTGAGCTAACTAACACATACATTGCCTCATATACTAATCATTTTTTTGTGGTGAGAACCCTTAAAATCTACTCTCTTAGTGATTTTTGAAAAGATAATACATTATTTTAACTATAGTCACCATGTTGTACAATAGATCTCTTGAACTTATTTCTCTTATCTAACTAAAATTTTGTATCCTTTGATCACATCTTCCCCTCCCACCCCCTGCCCCAGGTAACCACCATTCTACTCTCTGCTTCTATGAGTCCAACTTTTTTAGATTCCATATATAAGTAAGATCATGCAGTATTTGTCTTTCTGTGCCTGGCTTATTTCACTTAGCATAGTGTCCTCCAGGTTCATCCATGTTGCAAATGTCAGGATTTCCTTCTTTTTTAAGGCTGAATAGTATTCCGTTGTGTATATATACCACATTTTCTTTAACCATTCACCTGTTGATGGACAGTTAAGTTGATTCCATGTCTTTGCTATTGTGAATAATGCTGCAATGAACATGGGAGTATAGATATCTCTGACTTACTAATTTCGTTTCCTTTGGCTATATACCCAACAGTGGGATTGCTGGATCATGTGGTAGTTCTATTTTTAAATTTTTGAGTAACTTCCATAATGTTTTCTATAATGACTATACTAATTTACATTCCCATCGATAATGTGCAAGGATTCCCTTTTCTCCACATACTCACCAACACGTTATCTTTCGTCTTTTTGACCGTAGTCATTCTAACAGGTAGGAGGTGATAGCTCACTGTGGTTTTAAGTTGCATTTCCCTGATGATTAATGATATTGAACATTTTTTCATATAAATGTTAGCCATTCAGGTTCTTTGCCTATTTTAAAATTGGGCTGTTTTCTTGCTATTGAGTTAGTTTCCTAATATATTTTCGATATTAACCTTAACACATGTATGATTTGCAAATATTTTCTCCCATTCTGTAGGTTGTCTCTTCACTCTGTTAATTGTTTCTTTTGCGGTGTAAAAGCTTTTTAGTTTGATGTAATCTCATTTGTCTAGTTTTATTTTTGTTGCCTGTGCTTTCAGGATCCTATCAAAAAAGTCATTTTCCAGATCAATGTCATGGAGATTTTCTCCTATGTTTTCTCTAGGAATTTTACATTTTCAGATCTTATGTTTAAGTCTTTAATCTGTTTTGAGCTAATTTTTGTATGCGGTGTGAGATAAGGGTCTATTTTCATTTCTCTGCACATGGATATCCAGTTTTCCCCAAAACTATTTATTTATTTTTTCTTCTTTAACTATTTAAAAAAAGGGACCCAAAACTATTTATTGAAGAGAATGTGAGGACAAGGTGGGAGGATTTATTGAGGCTGGGGTTTGGAGACCAGTTTGAGCAAGAGCAAGACCCCATCTCTACAAAAAATAGACAAAATTAATCCAGCATGGTTGTGTGCACCTGTAGTCCCAGATACTCGGGAAGCTGAGGCAGGAGGATTGCTTGAGCCCAGGAGTTTGAGGTTGCAGTGAGCTATGATGATGCCACTGCACTCTAGCCTGGGCAACAGAGTAGATCCTGTCTCAAAACACAAACCACAAGAAACCCCAACTAGTAACACAATTGCATTTGTGATAAGGGTTTTTAAAATATAAGTATGGGCCGGGCGCGGTGGCTCACGCCTGTAATCCTGGCACTCTGGGAGGCCGAGGCGGGTGGATCGTTTGAGCTCAGGAGTTCAAGACCAGCCTGAGCAAGAGCGAGACCCTGTCTCTACCAAAAATAGGAAGAAATTAATTGGACAGCTAAAACTATATAGAAAAAATTAGCTGGGCATGGTGGCGTGTGCCTGTAGTCCCAGCTACTCGGGAGGCTGAGGCAGTAGGATCACTTGAGCCCAGGAGTTTGAGATTGCTGTGAGCTAGGCTGATGCCACAGCACTCTAGCCTGGGCAACAGAGTGAGACTCTGTCTCAAAAAAAAAAAAAAATATATATATAAGTATGTGTGTTAAGATTATAGATCAATGTGACTTGATCTTGTGTATGGCATATGGTGGAAGGAAGGTTGGAGAAAGTATCTCTGAATACAATATATTGATGCTCAGAGCTCAGGATGAGCTGGAATAAGCTAAAAGGGGAGGAGACTTTTAGACAGAAGGAACAGCAGTGGGGAGCCTCTGGGGGCCAAAAGGAGTATGGCAACTTTGGAGAACAGAGAGAAAGTCAAAGTCACTGTGTACAGGGCTACACAGAGAGAGGGGCGCACGAGATCTAAGATCTATAAGCAGGGCCAGGTAGTGATAAGAATTTATGATTTCATTCTAATAACAAGGGTACCTTATTGAAGACACGTAGGCAGTGCCAAAGGAATGGCATGATATTTGTGTTTGAAAACTCCCTCAGTGCTATTTCAGTGGTCTGTGTGGCTGCAGATGCTGTAGAGACCTCAGCAGAGGCTCTGAGGTGGAGAGAAGGGCATGCCCACGAGAGGCACTGAGTGGGAGCACTCACAGGACTCGTCAATTTAGGGAATGTGTGTGATGATGGAGAGGAAAGTGTCATAGTTTATGTGATTCCTGTCTGCCTTGTTTTGTGATTTTCTCTGGAAATATTGCTTCCAAGATGCAGATGGTTAGGTTCCTTCACGGTTGGGGCTTTGCCAGCTAGGTGGAGTGGAATGAGGGTAGTAAGAGACTGTGCGTATCTACCAGGGAGTAATTGCAATGATAGACTACAAACTCCAGGATGAGCTAAGGAAGAAATGAGAGCAGAAGGAACTGATTGAAAATGGAGATTTTTTCACAGATTTCCCAATTTTTCCACAAGAAAGACTTCTTGTGGGGATACGTGAGCTAATGACTTGAAGGAATTGGGATGTTTGAATTAGTAATGCTGGAGTGCCACAGAGTTTAGGGTGTGATTGAGGGAGGCAGGAGTTTAGCTGGGGAGAAGAGGAAGTGACTGGAGATGATGTCAAGATCCTGGGACATTGCCTAAGGCTGTGCAGGGTGTGCCATGCCAAACTCCAGGGGTCGTTATCCATGTAGATGACAATGTTCACTATGCTCCTGCAGTTGGGCGATGTGGTGACCATACCAGGGGATGGAAACATAGGATGTTGGATAGGAATTCCACATAGATGTTGAAGTCTCCAGGCAAGGTAGCAATAACTGGGTGAAAAAGAGCCCTGGGTGCCAGGACATTGGTAGATGAGAACAAGGAAGAGGAGACAGGACCAGGTGGCAGGATCTTCAAAGGAGCGGAGATCTTGGACAGAGGGCAGAGCAGTAACCGTCTGGAAGTGGCGTTGGGAATAAGGTTAGTTACCTCCTGACTGTGAGATTCGAGGGAAATGAGGAGATGAAGTTTCACCATCTGCAAGGGAATTTGAGAGAAACTGTTGTGCTTAGTGCTCAGCTGACTCCCAACATAGGAAAGGCATGTAAGAGCATTCTGAGAAGAGGAGAGATGTGGGTATTTGCTGATATTGTAGTAAGAGCTCTAGAGGGAACCACAGAAGGATTTGGGAGGGAAGGGAGACGTAGGGGCTTGGGTGTGGGGCAAGGAAATGCTCTGCATCATGGGGATAGCAGTGGGTCAGAGCAGCAGTCATGGAGGGGCTGTGCACTTTGCAGATAGATCAAGAAGAATGTAGCAGACAGTGCCCCGGAGGAGGGGGCCCTGGGCCTGTGAATAGAGGTCTCAGCTCACTGGGCCCGGGGCGAGGTGTTTGGAGGTGTAAGTCCTCTTCAGCCCTGAGGTTCTGTGGCTGGGGGTAGTGAAAGGGCAGCTTCTTGGCTCAGGCAGCCGGGGAGAGGAGCCAAGTAAGTCACTTCCTTTACGAAGTATCCCCTGCTCCTTCCGCTACAGAAGAATAGCTCTCCCACCTCCATCCCCACTTTGTCAGCGATGTGATTCTGCTGGCATTTACACAGCCTTGTAATGCCAACCTTTGGCTATGCATTTGTCTGTTTCCCAGACTGGATTGGAAACTTCTTGAGGATGGGAGCTATATCTTTTGTCCCTATCAGGACCTTGCGCGGCACTCAGCAGGTATTTTGCAGGTTGGTTGGGATGCTGACATCCCGACAGCCTGTGCTTTCTAGCCCCTCTACACAGCTCTGTTAATCAGAAACCTAACTTGAACTAATGTAAGCTAAAAGGTTATTGAAAGATTTCACCAGAACCCTGTTTCACTCTGTGCCAGCGCCCCCAGCTCCCATCTCTAATTTCTGCACATCGAGTCCTTTTTGATTCAGTTGTTTTTGGTGGCAAAGATAGCTCCTGGCAGCTCTAGACTTATTTTGTTCTCACACTTTCTGATTCATTTCAGAGAAAAAAAAGAGGATCTATTTCCGGAGAGCTCTAGCTACAGTCCTTGGGATGGCCATGGTTGGTCAGACTTGGCTGTGGTCCTTCCCCTGAAACAATCTCTGTGGTCAGGGCTTGGGATACTCCGGGCCTTATCTGCACACCTGACCCCACTAGACCAGCCCCGCTAGACCAGAGGCTCAGAGGAAAGCAGAGCAGATACCTGCTACAGCAGCTGACCCCCAGCAGTAAGGGAGAGGGCAGCAGCTGCTGGGACTCAGCGCTCAAAGGAGGTGGGGTAAGGTAAGGAAGGAAGGGGAAGGAATCTGTTTTTTTTACTGAGTACCCAGTGTGTGCTAAGCACTACGATCTTTACAGGTTCTGATCTCATTTGCTCCTCCTGATGATTCAGCAAGACAAGGAGGATCATTTTAAGTTGAAAGAAGAGGAATTGAAACTTGCACAGGTTAAGTCGAGGATGCAGGTAAGATTCAAATCCAGGATATCAGAATTCAAAGCCCCTCTGCTTTCCTTTAGCCAAGATTGCCCAACCTTAGCACTATTTGCATTTAGGACCAGGAAAGTCTTTGCTGGGAAGGGCTGGTCTGTGCATTGCAGGATGTTTTAACAGCAACCCTGGCCTTTGTCCACTAGATACCAGTGGCACCCTTACTCAGCTGAGTCAACCCAAAATGTCTCCAGATATTGCCAAATATCCCTGGGGAGGGAGGGAGCAAAATTGTCCCAATTGAGAACCAGTACTCTGAACCACGCAGCTGAGCTAATTCAAAGCTGCGGTGGCTAAAAATTCACGCACCTGCAGATGGTGATCATGTCTGGATCAGACAACTGGAGATCATGTCTTTGTATTTTCATATGCTTTTGTGTGTTTTAGAAAACTGTAGCACTCACATGAGTTAGCTCTCTAATCCAGTGGCAGATAACAAATTGTTCGCTGTATAAAGTCATTTTTGTTGCCGTTGGTTTACAAGGATGCTTCTTTACTTGGAATGCCATTCCAGAAAACAGTCTCAGAATCCGATAGAGCTTCTAATATTAAAGCAAGGGAAAAGGTGGTAAATTGCAAAGTGTTCAGCTCTGTCTGACACAGTCTAGGTAAAATGAAAATGGGAGGATCTCTGCTGTAACTGCCCCCAAAAGCCATTTGGCATGGGTACAAAGTTCTGTTTCTGAGAGCAGTTGCGATGCCCTTCCTATGTGGAGGGAGGGTTAGCAGGGGCCAGGCGAACAGAGCCTGAGAGGAACTTGGCACCAGCTCCTGCTGACTTTATTCCTCCTGCCAGTCGGGGCTGATTTGTAAGGCCGTGTCTGGTGCCAGGGACTGGGTGGGAAAGGGGAAGTAAATTCAAACAAAAGAATGCCCCTGAAGTGTCTGAAAAGAGGCTTTTAGCACCATTCTTTCCGTGCTCTCAACCAGACTGAAGGTGCAAAAATTTAAAAAGCAGCCCCAACCACTTTGGAGAAGGGGAGAGTGTATCCAACACAGTGATATTATCGCATCTATTTGTTGGACAAAGGATGCCATTGTATAACAAAATAAAACATGTTTCTCCTTCCAGTTCCTGCTTTGTGAAAAATCTTCAAAAATGAGCTTACAAAGGAGCAGCTTGGAAACTTGGCAAGGGTTGTTTTTAGACAGGCTCCTTCCAAAATATCTGATTGAAAGGGTTTTCAGACTGTTTTCCTGGCCTGCTGTGCAATTTGCAAACAATCTCTTTTTTTGGTCAGCTGTGGGTGGGAGGAATTGATAAAAGTACTTGAAACTCATTTCTAACATTTATAGACGAATCTCTTCCAAACGCATTAATGTCTGGCATGGGTGGCAAGTGCATGTTCTTGCCATTAATTGTAGAGTTCACCTGTGGGCCTCCAGGAAGGTCTAGACTCTGCCCTAAGGGCTATCACCTGCTCCTCCTCCCTCCCTTCCACGCAGCAAACCTAATGGACACCTTCCGATGTCCTGGTGCGTTCTAATGGTTAAATCCTTTATCTTCGGAGTGTCATTAGATTCTCAGATTTCCTTAGGAATGAAACACTACATGATTTGAAGATGGAATTAATTCTCTTCTGTGAAAATCTAGTCGAGACATTCTTTTTTTTTTTTTTTTAATTTCAGGGTATTATGAGGGTACAAACATTATGGTTACACTTTATGTCTTTGCCTCACCCAAGCGAGGGTTAGAGGCATGCCCTTCCCCTCTACAATGCTCCCTGTGTCCTTTAGTGGCGGGTTTACCCCCCATCCCCCTAATCCCTGGAGAGTATTACTGCCATGTGAGCACCCTAGTGGAGACACTCTTCCTAGTCAAGAAATCCAGGGTCAGTACATAAAGCTAAGTTCTCATGAAATAAACTGCAGAGGCTTATCTCAAAAGGTTACATATTGTGTGATTTCACGTATGCAAGGTTCTCAAAATGACAAAACTATAAAGATGGGGACCAGATCAGTGGTTGCCAGGGATTAGGTAAGGGAGCAGGGCGTGAATACAAAAAGGGTGGTGCAAGGGAATTCCTTTGTGATGACAGAACAGTTCTATATCTTGATTGTGCTGGTGTTCACACAAGTCTACACAGGGGATAAAATGTCACAGGATTACATGCCAAAAAAAAAAAAAAAAAAAAAAAAGAGAGAGTTTGTGCAAAAATGGGTGAAATCTGAAGAAGGTCTGTAGTCTCGTTAATTGTATGGTATCAATATCCGTTTCCTGGTTTTGATAATGTACGATAGATATGTAAAGTGTCACCATCGGGAAGAGCTGGCTGATGGGGACACAGAACCCCTCTGTACTATTTTTACTGCTTCTTGTGATCCTATAATTATTTCAAAATAAAAAGTTAAGAAGAAGATGAATAAAACCCAAATCAGATAGCTTTACGCATCTAGCATGGTGGAGATGACACATAGTAGGTGATTAAGAAATGAATGAGATGGATTACTGAATGAACAAAAGATCTTTTGCATTATATTAATGGAAGTTTAAAAGAATGATGAGACCAGATGACATTTTTGAGTACTTAATGTGTCAGGCATTGTGCTAAGCATGTTAAACATCGTCTCATTTAATTCTCATAAGAA
>RJWJ010036099.1:0-16273 GCA_004363605.1 Indri indri
TTTAAACAAATATTGCATTGTTGAATATAGCAAACAAATAAAAACAAAATGAAGTATTATTAACAATATATTGTGCTTGTTGTGCTTTTACAGCATATATAACCACTTACTTGCAAAAAGGCTCTCCATCTTTGCACGCACAAACAATATTCTCTGGACAGAAATCTGTAATATTCCCTTGACAATCACCAAAGTCAGTCACAGATGTACAATTGGCTGTAAATAACAAAGTTAAAAAATCCTTCAACAACATAGAAGACAAGTTTCAAACTTGTGTAATACACATGTGAGAAGTTCTATGTTAGAAAAACTGTTTATCCTAAGGAATCTTAAAATATGAAAATGAAAATAACTTTGTGGTACTTTGGGAATGTTCAAATATTATATTATTGAGCACTACTCTTCAAAAATCAAGATGAATATAAAAACATGTTTTCTTACCATTATTTTGTACCTGATGATTATCACAGCATGGCTTTAAAAACTCAATACACAGCATTATAGCCCCCAAAACATGTAATATTTGAAATAAAGTTCTTTTGGGATAAATTTAAGTATCATCTTCTGGCTAAGGGAAGACAAAACAATTTACAGTACCCAAATATAGGGTCAACATACATACCGGTTTGCTAAGACAGTTCTAGTATATGACTGTTCTCCTGGAATAATTGTTAATAGTGCTATCTTCACTCCAAAAGTGCCCTGATTTAGACAGATAGTCACCCTACTAGTAGGCTACTGGGGATAACTGGCACCTCAGCCCCAACTCTTAATGATTTTTGATATTTCCAAGGCCACCATGGAGAGTCATTTTGTCAAGAATAGAGTCTGAAAATCAATGAACAGAAAAGTTTCTTATGAGTTACAGGACCTATAAACATTCACGGAAACTGTAATTCAAAGAAAGGGAGAACCATTTTGACCCTCTGCTAGCCTAAACACAAAGAAGAGATTCCATAGAGTGACATTTCAGATTGTCTGAATCCCAGGCCTCTGAGTATCTGTTTGGGGTTGGAGGTGACAGACAAGAAGGGGAAATGTCTTTGATGAGATCAGGTCTATAGGATCCAAAAGGAATCTGTTCGCCCTCTGTAGAACATAGTTTTTCTAATGTAAAACATGACACACTGACTTTACTACATAAACATATTGCTAAAAGGAACGAAAGGGCAACATCAGAAAACATAATGGAGTTTTAAAGCAAAATCACAGTACAGTACTTTAAAAGTTTCCATCCTCATTTTTGAATATGGAAACAACTTTAGCTGACCAAAATACTCCACTGACCATCTAACTACCCAGCATTTCAAGAATCCCTCGCCACAATTAGTGGGCCAAATGATATTCTTCAGAGAAATTTAAGTCACATCTTTTTACAACAGGCAATATTTAGAAAAAGAATTGTACTTCTTAGATTGGCAAAGATTATAGGCTCTGTTTTATACACAGATGTGATTATATCATTTATTTCTTTGGCTATCTCTTTTCTTTTACAGAGATTCACATTTTTTATTATATCAAGTACATGTTTGTATTGAACACTTTTCAGATTGAAAATTTTCTGAAAAATAAGATATAACCTTTATATATTCTGAGAAACAAAGTTAAATATAAGCAGCCTAAAACAATCACTAATATTGACAGAAGTAAAAATTTTTATTTATTAGCCTACAGAATTTTTCATATTTATCTCAGAAATCAGAGACAAACATGTTAACTTCAAGAGAAAAAATTATTTAGCCATTCTAAAAATAAATACCTTAAATAATCAGATACTTTCAGTTTGTAAATTTTAAAAAAGAGAACCTTTGCTTGAAATACTGCCTGGTTCCTTAGGCCTGGATACTACTACATTATTGATAACCTCTCTAGTTAAAGTATTATTAATTCATCATATCTTCAATCTATAGAAATAAAGCAATTAAAATTTTTCTTACGTTGTCCACAATGTACAGTCAGAAAATAGCAAGAGATTAACCCCAGAATTCGAGTCAGTATAAACATGCAATCCATCACTGTTAAGAGTAAGGCAGAAGAAACCCAAGCAGTCCTGACAACTACACTTAAAAGACTACTGCAATTATGAGAGGCAGTCAGCAAGCAGAGATTATGAGTAGTTTATATAGCAGATAAGAGAGCGTGGATTTTGAACCCTTCCCTTCCAGCCTATATAAATTACTAGTTAACTTTTTGGTTGTATACTTGTTGGTTCCCTATGTCTATACTTCCTGTATGCAGAACATATGTGAATTGTTTTATGAGTTTTATACTGCTTGAGTTTAGTCACAGTTATTTGTTATTTCCAAGAACTATTCATTATTATTTGTGCTAAGTTTTATAATGTTTATTTTTGAAAGAAAAACCTTTGCTTGAAACATTGCTACCAATGCAGTTTTCAACCTGCTCAAAATCAAAGATCTCTGACCTTACAGCCACTGGATTGCTGAGCAATAATCTGAAGACATCATTGGCAAGGAGAAGAGATGAAGAAAGGATAAGAAAAGGAAACAGAATTGGAAGAGAGTAGAAAGAGAGAGAAAGAAGTAAGGAGAGTTTCCAGGAAGAGAAAATATAGAGAAGAGAGAGGGAATTGACGCAGGGCAACAAACACAGATGTAATCCAGTTGGGACACCAGGCTTTCATTAGGATATTTTCTCTCTCACTCTTGCTCTGTCTCTTCAAGTCCACATTTGTCAGGATGTCAGTTCATAGTACATTGATCATATCTACTATATATTTTCCCTCTAGGTCATCATGACAAGTTATCATTAATACTGTGTGTCTCAAAATCCACTATTTCTCCCACCTACCAGCAAGTATATTTTATGCTACTTCCTGATTTTAATTTATACCCATCATTGTACTTTATTCTCCCCTTCTCCTTTCTGGCCAGCAATAAAATTGCAGTTTCATGAGATGAACCTTCATTCCATATGTTAACACAGATAATTTTTTATCTGCTTAGCTCACCTTGATCTACAAGTGTAACTTATTTATTACCAATAATTCTATTTTATTCTAAAAATTATTTCCTTGTTTTACAATACCATATCAGTAAAATATGTACTCAATGGCATTAGTATGATGTTATGAGAATGTGCATGCCATTTTTGAAAAATGGGAATTTTAAAAAATTTGTTTCTATTATGGTGGGAACTAAGTCCTTATTTGAGTATTTAGTAAGAAATAAGATACAAAGGGATATAAATCACAGATAGAGTCTAACTCTAATTCTCTATCTAACCGCTACATGAATTTCTTCTACAAAATTCCACTGGCTTTTATCATGAGGCTCAGTTTCCCTTGGTTCAGAATTTATAGATCATTGTTGTCACTAAAGTGCTTTGCTTAAAAATTCTGGTGATAGGTGACCCCAGACTCTTTAAAAGCAGCCATCTTATAGCTCTATCAGAAATATCTTTCCTTCTATTAAACCAAAATCTACTTTCCTGAAACTTCCAGCCATGATGGAGCAAATTCACTGTGGCCCACTTAGAAAGTCCTGCCATATGGTGAGACTTCATAAACACAGTAGCATTAAGATTATCAGAGAGACAAGTCATAAGAAGGGAACATTTCAGCTCACATATCCAATTTACTGTGGGCATAGTTAATAATACCCTTCTTCATCTATATCCTTTCTGAGACATTACGGTTAGCTACAAATTATCTATGTGAAACACACAATGGTAGTTACATATCTAACAACAAATTGCTCCTCACCAGCCCAACAAACAACTTTCTTCTCCTAACAGAGGTTGCAAGTGCCAAACATTGCTAGCGCCCCCTGCCTTGCAGCTAGGAGTGGCTATGTGGCACAATTCTAACCTATGAGACACAAAGGGAAGTCTGCTGGAACATCTCAGAAAGTTTTCTTCCCTGATAAAAAGAAAAGGGCTGCCTTCTCCCATAGCCCTATTTCTTCCTGCTTAGCTGTGTCAGGATATGATGCTTACAATGGCTGCAGTCATCTTACAACCACGAGTAGAGACTTCCTAATACACTGGAGGTTGCAGAGTAGAAGGATGAAAAAATTGGTCTTTGATAACTTCAATCACCTAATGAATCAAGCCCGGGATTGCCTAACCTCAGACTTCTTGGTATACAAGATTTATAAATAAACCTCTACTGTTTAAACTATGCATAGTTGGGTGTTCTGTTACTTGCAGCCAAAAGTATTCTAACTGATAAACCATGATAATGAAAAGGGTCAATAATATGAATCAACTAAAATGGCTTTTTAAAAAAAAAATTCTAGGGATATAAGGTAAATATTCTGAATTCAAATATATTGGGAACAATAGCTAACAACCTGATGCATAAAACAGGACATAATTAAATCCAAGAAGGTTAACAATGGATCCTTTCTTTTTAATTTCAGAATATTATAGGGGTACAGACACTTTGGTCACATAAATTGCCTTGCACCACCTGTGTTAAAACTACAAGTGTCCCCATCTCCCAGACAGCATGCACCACATCCATTAGGTTTGAATTTACCCATCTCCTTCTCCCCTCCCCCACCTGCCCAATCCCTAATTAATGTTACTTCTATATGTGCACATAAGTGTTCACCGATTAGTATCAATTTAATGGTGAGTACATGTGGTGTTTGTTTTTCTATTCCTGTGATACTTCACTTAGAAGAATGGGCTCCAGTTCCATCCAGGTTAACACAAGAGGTGTGTAGTCCTTTGTTATCAGCACAGTTTGTGACATTCATCCATGCTATTGTGCACAGCAATAGTTCATTTATTCTCCTTGCTTCATAATATCCTATACATGAATATGCTTTGATTTGTTTATCTGTTCTACTGTTGACATTGGGGTTAGTCCCAGTTTTTGGCTGTTACAAATTATACTGCTGTGAACATTCTTGCACATGTTTTGGGTGCACCTCTGTACACACTTCTCCTAATACACATCTAGAGAGGTTCACCATTATTTTTATGGCTGAGTAGTACCCCAGTGTATACATATACCACATTTTATTAATTCTTTCATGTATTGATGGGCACGAGGGTTGTTGCCACATCTTTGCAATTATGAATTGTGCTGCTATAAACATTTGAGCGCAGATGTCTTTTTTAAAGAATATCTTTTTTTCCTTTGGGTAAATACTCAGTAGTGAGATTGCTGGATCAAACGGTAGTTCTATTTTTACTTCTTGAGATATCTACATACTACTTTCTATAGAGGTTGTACTAGTTTGCAGTCCCACCAACAGTGTATGAGTGTTCCTGTCTCTCCACATCCATGCCAACATGTGTTCTTTTGGGACTTTTTGATAAAAGGCATTCACACTGGAGTTAAGTGTTATTTCATTCTGGTTTTGATTTGCATTTCCCTGATGATTAGAGATGTTGAGCATTTTTATATGTTTTTTGGCCATTAGTGTATCATCTTTTGAAAAGTTTCTGTTGTTGTCCTTTGCCCACTTTTTAATGGGGTTGTTTGATTTTTTTTTCTTGCTGATTTTCCTGCGTTTTATACAGATTCTAGTTATCAGCCCTTTATCGGATGCATAACATGTGAATATTTTCTCCCATTCTGTAGGTTGTCTGTTTGCTCCCATGATAGTTTCCTTGGCTGTGCAGAAGCTTTTCAATTTGATCAGGTCTCATTTATTTATTTTTGTTGTTGCTGTGATTGCTTTTGAGGTCTTCTTCATAAATTCTTTGCCTAGGCTGATGTCTATAAGAGTTTTTCCAACATTTTCTTCTAGAATTCTTATGGTTTCATGCCTTAGGTTTAAGGCTGTTATCCATTGTGAGTTGATTTTTGTGAGAGGTGAATGGGGCAGATCCTGTTTCAGTCTTCTACACATAGCTCTTCAATTTTGTCAGTACCATTTATTGAATAGGGACTCTTCCCCAGTGTATGTTTGTGTTTGCTTTGTCAAAGATCAGATAGCAATATGAGGATGGTTTTATATCTGGGTTCTCTGTTCTGTTCCATAGGTCTATGTTTCTGTTTGTATGCCAGTACCATGGTGTTTTGGTGACTATAGCCTTGTAGTATAGCTTGAAGTGTGATAAATTGATGCCTCTCAATTTGTTCTTTTTGCTTAAGGTTGCTTTGGCTATACAGGGTCTTCTCTGGTTCCATACAAAGCATAGAACTATTCTTTCTAGATCTGCGAAAAATGATGTTGGTATTTTAATAGGGATTGCATTATATCTGTAGATCACTTTGTGTAGAATAGACATTTTAACAATGTTTATTCTGCTGATCCACGAGCATGGTATGTTCTTCCATCTGTTCACATCCTCTGCTATTTCCTTCCTCAGTGTTTCATAGTTCTCCCTGTAGAGATCTTTCACCTCCTTAGTTAAATATATTGCTAGGTATTTTAGTTTCTTTGTTGCTATTGTGAGAAGTACTGAATCTTTGATTTGGTTCTCAGCTTGACTGTTATTGGTTTACATGAATGCCACTGATTTTTGTACATTGATTTTGTAAACTAAGACTTTCCTGAATGTACTTATCAGATACAGTAGTCTCTTGGCAGATTCTTTGGGATTTTCTAGATATAAGATCATATCCTCAGGAAAACATGATAGTTTGACCTCTTCTGCCCCCATTTGGATATGCTGGATTTCTTCTCTTATCTGATTGTACTGTTTAGGGCTTCCAGCATTACGTTGAATAGAAGTGGTGATGGAGGGCAACCTTTTCTGATTTCAGTTGTAAGTGGGAATGATTTCAATTTTTCCACATTCAGTGTGATGTTGGCTGTGTGTTTGTCGTATATGGCTTTTATCATTTTGAAGTAAGTCCCACCTGTGCTTATTTTGTAAAGCATTCTTATCATAAAAGGGTGCTGAATTTTGTGAAATGCTTTTCTGCATCTATTGAGATGATCATATAGTCTTTGTTTTTACTTTTATTTATGAAGTGAATTACATATACATATTTGCATATGTTGAACCATCCCAGAATCTCTGGGATGAAGCCCATTTGGTCATGCTGTATTATTTTTTTGATGAACTTTGGAATTTGGTTTGCTAGGATTTTATTGAGAATTTTTGCATCTATATTCATAAGGGATATTAGTCTGTAGTTTTCTTTTTTTGTGGAGTCCTTTCCTAGCTTTGGTGTGAAGGTGATGTTGCCTTCATAAAGTGTTAGGGAGGATTCTTTCCTTCTCAACGTTATGGAATAATTTCTGCAGGATAGGTACCACTTCTTCTTTGAATGTCTGGTAAAATTTGAGTGTGAAACCATCTCGTACAGGAATTTTTTGTGCAAAATTTTTTATTGCTGCTTCAATTTCTGTACTTGATATTGGTCTGTTCAGAAATTCTATTTCTTCCTGATTGAGCCTAGGGAGGCTATGTGTTTCTAAGAATCTGTGCATTTCCTCCATGTTTTCAAGTTTATGTGAATAGAGATTTTTATATTATTTAGAGGTGATATTTTGTATTTCCATGGTATCATTTGTTTTTTCTCCTTTTTTGTTCCTGATTGAGCTTTTTATAGTCCTTTCTTAACTACTTCTGATTAATTCAGCAAAAGGCCTGTCAATTTTGTTTATCTTTTCAAAGAACAACCTTTTTGTTTAATCTTCTGTATAGTTCTTTTGTTATTGATTTCATTTAGTTCTGCTCTGATCTTGGTTATTTCTTTTCTTCTGCTGGGTTTGGGATTGATTTGTACATCCTTATCCAGTTCCTTCAGACTATTCGTTAGATTATTGATTTGTGATCTTTCTGTCTTTTGGATGTAGGCATTTAAGGCTATGAATTTCCTTCTCAGGCTTGCTATAATTGTGTCCCCCAGATTTTGATAATTTGTGTCCCCTTTATCATTTAATTCAAAAATCTTTTGATTTCCATATTAATTTCCTCCTTGACCTGACTATCATTCAGTGGTAGGTTGTTTAGTTTCCATGACTTTTTGTACAGATGAGTGTTTTTGTTGGAAGTCTTGATTTCCAATTTTATTCCACTGTGGTCTGAGAAGGTGCATGGTATAATTTCTATTTTTTTTAATTTGTTGAGACATGTTTTGTGGCCTAACATGTGATCAATTATAGAGAATGTCCCATGAGCTGATGATAAGAACATATATTCAGTTCTTTTTGCATAGAATGTTCTGTAAATGTCTGTTAGGCCCATTTCTTCTAGAGCTCTGTTTAAGTCCCTTGTTTCTTTGTTTATGTTCTGTTTGGAGGATCTGTCCTGTTTGTCAGAGGCTTGTTGGAGTCCCCAGTTATTACAGTGCTGCTGTTTATCATTTTGTTTAGATCAAGTAGGGTTTGCTTTATGAATATGGGCACACTTGTGTTATGTACAGAAATATTTACAATTGTTATGTCTTCTTGTTGAATTTTTCCCTTTACCACTATATAATGACCATCTCTGTCTTACATTAGTTTTGTTGATTTGAAGGCTATGTTATCTGATATGAGAATTGCTACACCAGCTATTTTTGGTTTCCATTCGCAGGGAATATTGTTTTCCAGCCCTTCATCTTGAGGCTGAATGAATCCTGGTGGGTTATATGTGTTTCACGGAGACAGCAGATACTTGGCTTACATTTTTTTTTTATGCATTCAGCCAGCCTATGTCTCCTCCGTGGGGAGTTCAAGCCATTCACATTTATTGAAATAATCGATAATTGGGGTGGATTTCTCTTCATCCTGTTGAGTAGAACTTTGTTGCATTGTTTTATCTCGTCAGCCATTGTGGTATCTGGGCTTTGACCTTTAGCTTTTGGGTAATATCGCACTGATTGCCCATTGTTCTGATCCATGCGTAATGCAGGTGTGAGTACTTCCTGCAGGGCAAGTCTTGTCTTCACAAAATCTCTCAGTGTTTGTTTGTCTCAGAAAGTCTTTATTTTCCCCTCATTGTATGAAATTTAGTTTGGAAGGAACAATATTCTAGGCTGGCCATTACTCTGTTTGAGAAGACTGAGAATGGGGCCCCAGTCCCTTCTGGCTTATAAGGTCTCAGTTGAGAAATCTGCAGTTAGTCTGATGGATTTTCCATTGTTAGAAACCTGATGCTTTCACCTTATGGCTTGCAGGAGTCCCTCTTTCTTGTTTATTTTGGCCAGTCTGATGACTATGTGTTGTGGTGTTTGCCTCTTTTCACTGAATCTCCCAGGAGCCCTTTTAGCTTCTTGTACTTGAATATGTGGATTTCTAGCAAGGCCAGGGAAATTTTCCTCAAGTAGTTTTTGCAACCCTTGTGTATTTTCTTCTTTGCTCTCAGGGATGCCTATGATTCTTATATTAGGCCTCTTTACATAATCCAATATTTTTTGTAGGCTTTGCTCATTCCTCTTATTTCTCTGCTCTCTTTGACTTGTTTATTTCACAGGTGTTTTCTTCAAGCTCTGAGATTCTTTATTCTGCCTGATCTAACCTATTCTTAAGGCTTTCCACTATGTTTTGTAATTCCTTGAATAAATTTTTCATTTCCAGAAGTTCTGTTTGATTTTTCTTTAATAATTCAATTTCTTTAGTGAATTTTCATTCAATCCTGCATTATTTTTATGATTTCTTTGTGCTGAGTTTCTGGTTTCAATTTTATCTTGTATTTCGTTGAGCTTCCTTATAATCCATGTTTGAAATTCTTCATCTGTCATTTCAATATGCTCATTTTGGTTGTTATCTATTGCTGGACAGCTGTTTTCTCTTTTGGGGGTGGCATTTCTCTCTGATTCTTCATAATTCCAGAGTTTTTTTAAACTGATTCCTTCTCATCTGGAGCAGCCATTGCTTCTTACTTTTGGATTTTCTTTTGTTTAGATAATGACATGTCCAGTTTAATCTCTGAGGCAACAGGTGCTCCTTGTGGGTGAGAATCTACCACACCCTCTACAATTGAGATGGTAAATGCTGCAAAGGGCATGCAAATTGACCTCCCTGTCAGTAGGTGGCGTTTGGCAGAAGAAACAAGTTGCCATGTTGTTTTTGGGTCTTGTGACCAGCTTTAGCTCTTCAGGAGAACCACTCTAATGCCTTAGTGGTGGGTGGGACCCTGGAACTTCCAGGTGAGTACTTTATCATCCACCACAGCAGAGGCAGGTGGGGGAGTGAGACTGGGTGGACATGGGTTGGGTAAGCCTGCTCTCAAGCTCTACAAATGCTGGCAAGGGATGTGCAGTGGTCAAAGGTCTGTTCCCCACCTGTGGGCAACACTGCTAGGGAGAGGCTTAAATGGCCCTTCCCACTCAACCAGAAAGTCTACATGTGGAGATGGGGCTGTCTGAGACCCACAATCCAGCAGTCTGGAGTAGGCCTTGGTCCTTTCTGCCTGCCCTATTCTGCAGTTTCCCCTGGGCCTCTGCTGATAGGCAGGGCCTCAAGCCAGCCAAGCTCCCCTACAACTGTGATGCAGGCAGGGATGTTCCCTGCTCAGGATCCTGACCTGATCTGGGAGCACAGACCTTCTGTGGGAGGAAGGGTGCCCCACGAGCACACTGCAGCTAGTACCCATGCTGCACTCTCTCCTCTTATCTGCCCCTGTGGGCACCCAAACCTCCCAAGACTAATTCACAAATAATCATTCTGTGCCCCCAGAGAATGCAATCAAGACCTGGGCCTATGGGATCTGGCCTGTAGGCCTATCCCCAGGGCCCCAGTGATCAATCCCTGACCATGCCTGGGAGAAGCATGCCGGTCCCGAGTCACCCGTGAGGTGTCCAAGCTGGTTCACTGTCCCTCTGTCTCATGGCATGGCCTGTTCTGATGTGTCTGCCAGGAAAGTAGCACCAGGGATGGCCAGTGAGCAGGGAGCTCATAGTCCATGCACCCCACAGTACTCTTCAGGCAAAAGGAAAGGTCTGAACCCTACTTCCTGTGGAAGCCTCTATGTGGTGGCTCAATTGTCTCTCTCAGCAGTCGCAGGTGGGCGAGAGGAAGGGGATCAAAAGAATCTAGGTGGGAAAAGTCTGCACTCTGGTTGTCTCCAACCCTCTCTCCAGGAGGCAGTCTGCCCAGAATGACTGGGCCCTGGAGCCATGCAGATAACCCAGGACCCACTGGACTCCTGTGGCTACTGCAATGTGGGCCACAGTTGGGAAATGTCTGTGTCAGGACAAGCAAAATGGAACCTGAGGAGCTGAAGCCCTCTGGGAAATACAGAGGTGCACAGTGGGTAGAGAAGCAATATGGCACTTGCTGTCTGGCTGGGTCTGTGTGGTGGGAGGTGCCCTGGGGGGGCTGGGAGCCTGGTTCCCTGCGTGCAAGAAGCTCCCAGCTCACTAATGGCAGCATTCTCTGGGCTTGTATGGGCAGAAGGTCTTTCCAGAAGCTCAGGAGCCCACCAATAGTCCAAGATGCCAGGGAGGGAGAAACTAACTGTTCTACCTACCTTTCTTACTGGTCTCGGAGCCTCTCAGGTGTAATCTCAGCTGATGCCTTTCTCTTTCCAGTTCTTCTCTGCAACCTCTTCCCATGGAGTCTCCTGTAGGTTCTGGCACCCTTCTTTCAGACCCTCATCCGATCTATGTTTGTCTGCTTGTTTTTTCTTTCATCTAAAGGTTCTCCTTCTTGCTGAGATGCTCTGGCTTGTGGTGGTCTCTGGTTCTCGCTCTCTGGTCTCTGGCCATCTTGCTCCAAACCTCCGGATCCTAAATTTTGAATTAATTGTATAATGGAGAATTCAGTGTTGACTGCAATTAAAATATAATTATATGTTAATGAACAAGTATAATTAAATAATTGAGTAAAATGAATCTTATAATAACAAGAGTGCATCTAGATGAGTTAGGATATATTACCTGATCTAGATATGTCCAAATATACTATTTAATAAGAACAAAAATTTACCTCAATTCTGCCACTTGATAAATATGTGGCCTTGGGAAAGTTACCTAATCTCTGTGTGCTTCAGTGACCTCTTTTAAAAAGTGTGTATTATAATAATAGTACTTCCCTCATATGGTTAATATGAGGATTAAACAAGTAATACAGCACTTACCTGGCACATAGCAAGCGCTCAATAAGTGTGGCTATTACTGTTTCTATTTATTATTTTATGACGTAAATGTAGTTCAACTAAAAACTCAGAACACAAATGTGGTCATTTAGGTGAACAGAACATGATATAATTTTAGCTTTTATCCTTGAAAGTGTTGGAAAACATCAAAATCAGGCAGGAAACAGATAGATTGGCAATGGGAATGTGGATGAATTAAAAAATAGGTTCGATTTGAGTTCAAAAACTTACAAAACAAATAGTGGTTACCTTTGGGAAGGTAGTGACTTATAGTTGGCAAGAGGGGGACACTGGGCTACTGATAATATTCTGGTTCTTGATCTGGGTACTACTTACATGGGTGTGCTCACTTTGTGAAAATTTATCTAACTGTGCACTATGAGTTTTGTACTTTCCTGAATGTAATACTTCAGATAAAAGCTATTTTAAAAAGGGGTGTTGGGGTTGCTCATAGAAACAGTATGACAAGCTCAATGTAAATTAAAGTCAGATCCTTTACCTTGGATAAAGCATTATATATTTGACTTTACCTGTTTGTAGACAAAGGCAAATCCATAAATAATGAGCTATAAGAGAGTGAGATAAATCTGAGAGGTATTTCTGAGATTTGTAAAGATTGGTCAAGACAATGTATTAAGGAATTCAGCTTGCTTTCTTTTCTTCAGAGAATAAACTGAACTTAGTGAACCTTGAGATCATCAAGGTGTTAAATGAATTCTTACTCAGAAGAGGGGGAGAATTTGTGGTGGGGTTAAGTATACAATCTGCAGCCCAACACTTTAGGTTCATATCTTGACTCCCCCATTTAATACCTGTGTATCTCAGTTTCTCCATCTGTAAAATGGAAATAACAGTAGAATCTGCCTCATAGGGTTATTGTGATAACAAAATGAGTTGATATATATATAAAGTATTTAGAACAGTGCTAGGCACATAGTAGATACTATATAAGTATTAGCTATTATCATGAATTCTAGGCTCTCCTCCCTTAAAAAACTTCATCCCAAATGCTTAGGTACTCTTATTCATTGGTAGGATTAAGACTGCATTCTATTCTCCGAGCAATGATTTATGAAAGTGAAAGGCTGCTTATGATGGTAGTTAGCAAGTTACTATAAAATTCTATATGGAACAGTAGAAACAGTTTCACATGAATCAGGCAAGCCAAAGGGCATTTGAACATTTGTACTGAAAGGAAAAAATAGTAATAAAAGTAACAATAACATTTTTAATGATTTAATATTAAATAACTTATACTTTGGCTTTCATCTCCTCTTACCTACTTAAGGACTTTGCTCCAGCAATTCTTCCCTTTCTCTCTCATTTAGAATTTTTGGCTTTCCATTGGATCATTGCCATCAACAAATATGCTCTAATTTCTCTCATCTCCAAAACAAATAAAAAATCCTTGATCCTACATCTCCCTTCAGCTATTTTTCTCTACTGTCATTCACAGGAAAACTCATCAAAAGAGATGTTATTTCCAACATTTCATCCCTATTTTGTTTTGAACTTAAATCAAACTTTCTTCTCACCAAACTTCTTCTGTTATGCAGATAATCATAGTCCAGATCAGCTTACCTGGAGCAGAAGCCACTGGAGCCAGTAACTGGTAGAAACAGTAACTGGTATCATGATTAATATGCTAAAGCTTCTAATGGAAAAAGTGGACAATATAAAAGAGTAAATAGGTAATGTAAGCAAAGAGATGTAAACCCTAAAAAGAATAAAAAAGAAATTCTGGAAATCAAAACAATGTAACAGAAACAAAGAATGTCTATGATGGGCTTATTGGTAGACTGGTCATGGCTGAGGAAAGAATCTGAGCTAGAAGATATCTCAGTAGAAACTTTTCAAACTGAAATGCAAAGAGGAAAAGAGAATGAGAAAAAAAATACCAGAATGCCCAAGAACTATGTGGTAATTAAAAAGGTATGACATATGCATAATGGGAATACCAGAATGAGAAGAAAGAGAGAAAGGAGCAGGAGAAATGTTTAAAGTATTAATGGCTGGGAATTTTCCAGAATTAATGATAGATACCAAATCACAGATACCAGAATCTCAGGGAACACTAAGCAGGATGAATACTAAAAACTACACCTAGGCATATGACATTTAAACTACAGAAAACCAAAGACAAAGAGAAAATCTTGAAAGAAGCCAGGTGAGGCAGGGTTAGGGTGGGGTGGATATTATGATAATCTATTATGATAATCAAAGAGAGACATGCTGCCGATGGCTCAGACTAGGATGGTGGCAGGGGAGGTGGAGAAAAGTGGTTAGATTTGGGGTATATCTTGAAGTTAAAGTTGGCAGAATATCTTGATGGATGGAAATGGGATATAAAAATAGAGGTGAAGAGCATGACATATTCCTGGTCCCTAGCATTAGACTCACCAGGAATTCTTGTTAACTTTAGTCATCTCTTCTAATTATTATTACCTTCACTTACTATTTCAGACTTCACTACTCTGAATAAAATTTTTCACAGGGTAAAACTGAGGTTATGATGTGAGAATTTCTCCACTTCATGGCTCTTGCCATTCAGCCCTCACCTACAGACTTCTCTGCACTGGTTTCCATCCTTAACTTCTCCATTTCCAACTCAATGGAAGAGGTGTTTCCCAAACTTAACAAATCCCATTCTACCATTTGTGTTTCTGATCCCATCATTTTCTGCCTCCTTATGGTCCCTGTTCCATTGATTATCCTCTTTCTTCTGGATCTTCAACCTTCTCCTTTCTGTTGGCTCCTTCCCGTCAGTATTTAAATACAACACGTTCAAGTCTTTGTGGGGGTGGGGAGTAAACCCCAAACAAATCCTCCATCAAGTTCACTGCCCAGTCAGTTATCACTATTTCTCTTTCCTTCTTCATAGCACAGCTAGTTGGAAGAGTAATATTCATTCATTGCCTCCAGTCCCTCAATTTTTTGGCTGAAAATCCTTTAATAAATGCTACAATGAGAAGTTATATATAATGATACATAGATACACTTTAATATTTTCTATGGGCTCCCCAAGGAAAATGTTTGTGGGACTGCCAAAAAATGTCTTTAGATTCCCTCACTTTTTATCTACTCCACAGCCTACTACAGTTTGATTCTATTCCCTCACCCCACTGTAATTGAAACTGTACACATCAAGGTTATACATAACTAACTAGTTGCTAAATGCAGTGGGAGCTCTTCCATCTTTATTGTGTGTAAACATTTGCAGCATTTGACATTTATAACCACTCCTTTCTTGTGACTTCCTACTCTTTTGGATTCTGCGACACCATTACCTTCCTGACTTTCCCCATATCTCTATAGACAATTATTTTCAGTCTTCTTCAGATACTGCTCTTCTTCAATTTAGTCCATAAAAATTGGCACTTCTTTGGACTTTATCCTTGGGGTCCTGATCTCACATTTTGTACTCTCTGTTGAGTAACCTCACTGTGACTGTGTCTTCATCTACCATCTCTCTGAAAATATGCCTACATCTGTCTCCAGGCCAGATATCCAACTGCTTAATGAACACCTCTCCTTGACGATTTCAAAGACATCTATAATTTATATGACTGAAACAGAACTCATAATCTTGTCTCCCTACCTACTCCTTTTCCTATGCTATGTTTCATTAGATTGTACTCTCATCTATCTATTCATTAAAGCCCCAAATCTAGGGGCCTTTCCATGTCTTACCATCTCCCTCATCCTCACATGTAGTTAGTCACCAAGTCTCCTCACTGCTACCTCCTAAATAATTCTCGAATGTGACCCTTTTCTTGCCTACCTGCACTGTTTCAGAACCTCCTCTTCATTATTATTATTATTAGCTAGATAAAAGTAACAACCTCCTAACTGGTTTTGCTTTGCCCCACTTTTCATTAGATTTATTGCTCTAAAACACAAAACTTATGTCACCGTTCTGTTTAAATTCCTTTGATTATCCTCAATTATCTTCAGGATAAAGCCAAACTTTTTAGCATGGCATATCAAGTCCTTTTAAGATCTAGCTCTTGCCTACCTCTTCAGCTTCATCTATTGATACTCCTTCTTCATACTGTGAGTGCTGAACAACTTCCAGATCTGTGGAATCCTTCTTATGCTACCTGGAGTAGACTCTACTCTCCTTTAACATGAATAACTTCTATTTCTCATTTAAAACTCAGCTCAGACTGTCACTTCCTCCAGGAAGCTTTACTTGACACTTCATTTTGAGACAGATGTTCTTTCTGTCTGCTCTTTTGGCACCTTCTGCATATCTCTAGCACAGTACTTACATTGACTTGTAATATATATATATTAATATATATTTTATATATATATA
>RJWJ010036100.1:0-16274 GCA_004363605.1 Indri indri
TACACGAAGCGTGTGTCTGTGCTGCCTTTGGTCCAGTTCAGCTCCTAACTTCTTTCTTCTGTGAAACTTTTCTTTATGATTTCTGCAGCTTAACACATGGCCTCTTTTTGGAATCCCAGTAGAATTTATTATCTATACATCTGGCACTTGAAATATGCTGCCTAATCTTTCTTTCTTTCTTCTTTCCCTTCCTTCCCTCCCTCTCTCTCTCTCTCTCTCTCTCTCCCTCTCTCTCTCTTTCTTTCTTTCTATCTCTGAAAATGATCTTACTGATGAAGATAATAATGGATTAATGCTGAGTTGGGTTGGTTTACTCAGACTCTTTTAAAGGGCCCAAATTCTGGGGCTTTTTCAGGTTGGGTGAGCATCTTCTTTGAAACCTTGTGCTCTTTTCTTTACCATTATTAAAGTTTGATGACTATTTCCTCATGGGTCAGAGAGTGTGTTATCGCTGGATCCAGAGGCCAAGCCCACAATTCCTCCTCACTTTGCACTCAGATAATCCACCTGGAAAACAAATTGCCCTCTTTCCTTTCGTTTTTTTTTTTTTTTTTTTTGCCTCCTCTCTTTGAACTATTATTAAAATTCAGGGAGCTGAAAACTTTTTCTTGAAAGTCATGCAATGTCTAACTGTCTGGTCTGGTCTTATCATAAAGGAATAGGACTCAAAACATCAAGTTTTGACAAGTGGTGATTCCTAAGAAACTAGCTCTAGGTTATTATGGGATTCCTATTAAATTTAGGCATTCTTGTCAAAGATTTAATAATGGTAATAGCAAAAAAAAATGTTGATTTATTGGCAAAGGCATTGTTGTGGTGTTGACAGTTTTCAGATATATGAGTTAGTTTACATATGATGGATTATTATTTCCCCTTCTGTGCTTGAAAAATATAAATTGTGAAGTACGTTTGTGAGTTTAAAAAATAGTGTTATCCATCATTCTTAGCCTTTCTTAAACCCGAAGTTATTGTTTCTACCATTTGGAATAGAGTTTCGCATTGGAGGAGAGAGTTCATATTTTACTCTCCTGATTTTGAATGAACAGACGCTGTTTGTGAAGGTCCTCTTATTTTTTCTCTGCTCTTGTCTCTGCTTTCCCTGCTGACCCTGAACATCCAGAAGCCTGTCTTTCCGTTCTGCAGGTGATGCAACTTGAGAGAACTTGGAAAATCCCTCTTTGTCCTGGAACATTGCTCCCCATGAGACGTCCTGATGCCCAAATTCCTCACTGTGTTGGGACACACACACCGTGCATGTCCTAAGAGCCCCGCTATTACCCCCATCACCTCTTGCTCAGATCCCCACCCACTCAAGGTTGTCCCAGTTTGGGGCTTGTATAAAACACCATGCCACGGGGCATGAGTTCTGGCCTCTCACTCACCAAGAGGCCAAAATGGCGGGAGTTAGCACCCAATTGGATGAATTTGTCCAGTGGGAAATTGGTGATGACAGTGATTGGGTCTGATACATTCTTCCTCCTTTCATTCTTGTGGGAACTACTTCAAGACACAGGTGTTGGTTTTGGAACGATTTACGTGGCCCGTGTACTAGTGAACGTGCTGTCTCAGCACACTCCTGTGTCTCTTTGCGGCTCACTTTGGAGTTGCACCTGGTGTAACGGGGGCACACAGTTCATTGCTTTGTCCCTGGCTTTGCTTCCTTCCTTTTCTCCTCATGCTCATGACCCCAAGCTTGTAATTCCCAAATAAACAGACAGCCCCTTAATCTGTATCTCAGGCTCTGCTTTCTAGAAGACCCAGGTTGAGACACTCTAGAATAGATTCCAGAGTATTTAATTTGAATTAAACATTTTCTCTCCTTTCAGATCTGCTTTGGAAGCAAATACATTTAGAAAGGAAAATATATTCAAGAATTATGTTCTCTTTGGGGTAATGTTGAAGCACCATGAAGATGATGGTTGATAGGAGGGCAAAGAAAAACAACAACAAGGTAGAGAAGAAGTTAACAAAAAGAGAGAGGACACTAATGTCAAACTTCGTCCAATTCATAGTTTTGGTCTCAGCCAACCACAAGCCCAGGGTTAAATATCATTTCTACTCCCTAATTTTTTTCCAACTCCAAGTTAGATGTGGCCTCTTTTCAGACTTGGAAAAATGCTCTTTGTGATAGCATGTGTATTCAAGATTCTGTTTTTCTTCTTGACAATGAAGATGCAATGAGCAAATTCTCCAGTTTTTATTTCTAGTGTTGATTAAAACTTGAAAACTGTATTAACTGTATTTTTCAGAAATTAGAAATGTGATTTATAATTCACTTGGTTGTTAGATATTACTAAGATCTGACTCTATCAGCTGTGTTTGTATCATTGAATCACTTAAGCAACCCACGGAATCAGTAATTGTGACTGACACAGTGGTGAGCTGAGTCAGCGGCAGAGCTGTGCTGAGAATACAAAGAACCACACATGTAGAAATGTCATATTTCTATTAATCAACTGAGGCACATTAACTTCAAATCTTTTTAAAAAACAATAGAAAGAAACAATATGGAGAGACCAATACAGAGTTCTGTTCTCATTAAGTACATAGATAAAAACACACCACAGAATTGTAATACGTATGCACATGTATGAATATTTGTCTTTTGTAATTTGTATCACAAACATTTTATATACAATCAAATCATGCCATAAATGTAGAAATTTTTCAGTATCTACTTAGGAGAATGAGAATCTAGTTTTTTACCAGAGTAATAGGAATTCTTCTTTTATTTCTGGTCTCTTATAGCTACCATTTTTTGAGAGCCTTCCCTGTGTAGGCATTACCTAGGTTAAAAATTCATAGTTTTTCCTCTTTCTTTATGAACATAGCTAAATCTTCACCACAGCCATGAAAGTTAAATATTATGGCCTCAGTTTGCAGAAAGGACCCTGAAGCTCAGTGGTTGAGTAACTTAATCGTAATCACAAATGTAGTGATTAAAAAGGTAGCTGTGACTCCAAAGCTGTCCTTTTCCCATTAATCTGAACTTTCCTTTAATATAAATAAAATTCCAGGGATTTGGCTATGAAATAGTCTTCCAATTTCTGCTAATATTCGTAGGTTGATAAATTCTCCTTTGGTTTAAAGCTGGATTTTCTAATAGGACATGGGGCGTGGCTCGAATTGTAAAATCAAGTCGATATGCTATGGGAGGAAATCACTGGATTTAGTGTACACAAATAGAAGCTTACAATGTGTCTAAGAAGATGCCCTCAATCATTGGAATAGAGATGAATGGGCATTTTGTGATAATGTTATATTTGTTTTTAAAATACAAAATGCATTTGGCTCTAAAAATGGAAAATTCAGCTCAGAGATGAGGCAAACACAGCATACATGACTGTTTAAGTTGGTCACAGACGGTCTTGTTAAATAGTTGACCCAGCTGGTGCGCGACTTACCTCAGCGTCAGCAGCGACTCTGAGACAGCGTGTCATGTCCTTGTCAGGCTGCCTCCTTTTGAATGCGTGTATTGTCTCCACTGACTTCATTCCCCAGGCTGACTGATGGGGTAGGACCCTAATACATTCTGTAATTTTTAACTTGAGAATCTGAAAGCGTATAAAAGTAAATGGAGCTTTGACTCACTAAAGTAGTACTGGATTTCTTTCCCTTTTTTTTTTTCATTTTATGAGTGGAGTTGATATTTAAAAACTATTCCCAGAAAACAGGGACTGAATTTCTAATGACTTAGCAAATCCAGGTAGCAACCTTCTTTTGTTTTGCTTTTATTGCTTTAATGCCTCCGAGAAATTCTTCTGGTCATGCGAAGCAGGGAGGTATGGATAATAGATTGAATGAAAGAATCACAAAGCAAAAAGATTGTGAAATAGTTGAATGATATGAAATCTAACATAATAGCACTTAAAAGAAACAAGTGTAGAAACCATTCGATTAGGTGGAAAACAAAAATGAAACAAAACAGAACAAAAACAAAGAAAAAAAGCATATCAATACATTGCTTTCGAGCAGTACAAGAAATTTAGGAGTTTCATTGTATGGTAAACAGAATAAAACCTCACTATTTAATGTGACATCCAAGAAGGGCTCATACGCTCTGGGGATCCAGCACTGAAAATATGGTGCCCACAGTGTGGGGGCTGAGGGCACCACTCTATTTTGTCTTTGCCAGACCATGCGGGTTGGCACTTTATTTCAACCTTGCATTTAGGGAGGATGACAAGGCTTGTGAGAGGTCTTGATGATGTCTAGTGAAATATGGTTGAAGGAACCTGGATGTTTAGCCTGAAGAAAAGTCCTTTCTGGGAGACTTGATAGCTGGCTTCAAATTATGAGAATCTGTCATGGAAAAGAGAGATTAGACTTATTTTAAGTGATTCCAAGGAGCAGAATTAAATAGCAGGAAGGCAAAAATCAGCTCAACATAAAGAAGCATTTTATAGAGCTTTAGAAATAGGTGCTTAATTATTTTTTTGAATAAATGAATGACCATTTTTGAAAGAATGGATGAATGGTTTCCTTGAAATGGCATGCCTTGAAAGAGACTGAAGTCTTCGTACTAAAATTTTAAATGCAGGCTTGATGAACTCTGCCGGGTGATGGTTTCCAGAGAGTTGGGAGTTGCTTGGTGGAAGATTTTAATACTTTTAGCGTTCTTACTAATTCTGAAATTTAATATAATTTCTTTTGAATGGAAATCGATGTTTTTCACAGCTTTGTATCATATTTTCCTTCATTTTCTCTAAAATACAATTCATGTTTCCCCCGGCAAAGATAATAATTATTTTAATAATGTATGTTCCTTTAGAAGTTCTTATTTCATTTGATTGTCATTAACTAGATTATGGGATGGGCAGGGAAGATATGATCCTAGTTCTTCTTGAGGAAAAAGGTCAGGATAGTTTGTTAATTAGCTCAAGGTCATATATTAAATTAATAATTGGGTCTGGTGATTTTTCTACAAGATAATAGTACTTTCCCTAATTTTTTTTTTTCTTTTTTTTTGAGACAGAGTCTCACTCTCTTGCCTGGGGCAAGTGCCGTGGCATCAGCCTAGCTCACAGCAACCTCAAACTCCCGGGCTCGAGCAATCCTACTGTCTCAGCCTCCCGAGTAGCTGGGACTACAGGCATGTGCCACCATGCCTGACTAATTTTTTTTTCTCTATATATTTTTAGCTGTCCAATTAATTTTCTTTCTATTTTTGGTAGAGACGGGGTCTCGCTCTTGCTCAGGCTGGTCTCGAACTCCTGAGCTCAGAACGATCCTCCCGCCTCAGCCTCCCAGAGTGCTAGGATTACAGGCGTGAGCCACCGCGCCCGGCACCTAAATTTTTTTTTTAAGAAGTGAAACTTCGAGTCTTTGAGGCTGCACTATTGATTCAGATTAAAACAACACATTCAAAATGTGAGCTACATTTTGCATTAAAAATATGTAAAGTGGGTTGGAGAAGATTGCAGTGGTTCTCAATTGGGAACCCCCAACCCCCAACCCCTGGCTGGGGCATTTGACTATGTCTGGACATTTTTAGTTGTGACAACCGAGGAGTAGGGGGTGGAGGGGAGGTGGAAGCTTTTGGCATGTACTAGGCAGATGCTGCTAATCATCTTACAACATACAACCTCCCACAACAAGGAATTATTTAGCCCAAAATGTCAATAGCATAAAGGTTGAAAAACCCATTGGATGTTCCCCATTCATTTTAAAGCAGAACTTGGATTTTCTTGAACAATGAAGTGAGATGTACAGAATATATGATGCCTTTAGGTTCTGGTTTTCCAAAGACTTTTCATTCACTCAAAATGGTGATATTTAGCAGAATGGCTAACTTTGCAGAAGAGGGCTAAACTTTCCTACCTCCTCTGACTTTATTGATAATTACCCTTTACCTCTCTTCTGTACCTTTGGTTTCTTCCTGCCAATTGTCCCTAACATTTAAAACACAAAACACTCTTTTTTTTCTGTGTATATTGTCCAGTCTCCCTCTCTTTTCCAGCCCAACGTCTTTGAGGAGTAATCTACAATTATTTGCACACACCTCATGCCACTAAGATTTCTCTAGCAAATATCACTAGTGACTTTTTGGTCATCAAATCCAATGTGCACGTTTCAGACTTATCTGTTATTCTCTGTCAATTTTTGTACTGTTGATTAGTTTCTTCTTGAAAAACTCTCTTTCCTTAGCCCAGTGGCTGTTCCTCTTTGGCCCCCTGAGGACCCTCATCTTTCTGCCCCTCTATCCTGTGGCTATTCTTCAGGATTCTGTCCTCGATCAACTTTCCCTTTTCACATCGCTCTTCTTGAGAGATCCGTTCTTTTGGAATTAAATACTGGTTTATTTTCCATGACTCCCAAAGTTACAACCTGTAGCTTTGGCTTCGCTCCAGAGTCTGGGTCCATGTATCCATCTACTGTCTTCTAGATGAGCCACAGACATCTCAAACTCCGTGTCCAAAACTGAATTTCTCTCTATGCCCAGCCTTTTTGTCTTTCTGTATCCCTTACATCTTTATGATTGGGACCATAATCCAGCCAGTTACCCAACCACAAACTCTGGGGTCATCCCAGAACTCTTCTGATTTTCCACTTTGCATCCCACTGGTCACCACGCCTTTCCTAGTTTACCGTGTGAATGTCTCTTATATTCCTTTCTTCCTCTTCATACCCAGCACTACCATGGCTCTTTACACCCATACCATATGTCCGAGTCACCCACACTAGAATTAAAGTAACCTTTTTAACTCTGGGGGGAAAAAGGTGATTATATTGCTTCTCACCTAACACTTCTCAGTGACCCCATCCGAGCTGCATGGCAGAATCCTAACTATTGTAGTTCACCTGGCTGCCCGCTTGCTCTCTGGCCTCCTCTTTCATCGCAGTCTCCACCCACCCTCCAAACAAGCTGGACAAGTTGTGTATTACATGCCATGTCTTTTTATAAATTGTCCCTTTGTTTGTCACAAATTGTTCCTTTTGTTTAAAATACCTGGTTAACTACACCTTTATTTATCATTTTCCTAAACATTAAAACAAGTTTTATTTTCTAATAAAATAATGAATATACATAGACATTTAAAGCAATTGGATAGTTCTAAAAGGCTTATAACAACAAGCAGCAGGTCTTTGCATCCCAACTTCCTGCCTCTCCACCTCCCTAGAGGCAAGCGCTTTGGACTCTTGTAGGTGTTTCTTCTGGTGTCCCCTCCGTATCACGACCTAATTTCCTTATAATGTTACTTCTTGTGGGGTTTAGACTTGACCTACTCAGTTTCTCTTTTCTCCCAGTGTGTCTGCTGCTCCTATGTCCTGTGCTTGGCTTGGCACCAGTTTGGCTGAGGACGTCATCTTCCCAGGGACTCTGGCTCCACTGCAGAGGACAGTGACCTCCTTTTGCCACTGATACCAGCATGTGGAACGAGGCTTAGCAGAAGGAACCTGGGCCATAGCCCTCAGCCTGTCAGAATGTTCAGGGGCCTGGGCAGAGTTTCAGTAGAATCTGGGAGGTCGAATTGGAGAATAAGGGGTCACGTTATATGTGATAGTGGGAAGGGGTGCAACTAGACTACAAACTCTATAGGATGTGCTGAACCATGTTTTTTAAAAATAAACTTAATTTAATTTTTACCATAACCCTGAGAAGGAGCTATTGCCATCCCCAGGTTGGGAATGTTGAATCTCTATGAGGTTTAGAGATTTTACAGAAAATCCATTAGAGCAGGTTATATCTAGAATGAAGGCCTCTCGATTTTGCCCCATGGAGAAAGCTGATGTATGGGATTTTAGGAATGCATTAAACATGTTTATTATTTTCCAGTAGGAATTGCTGCTGAGATTTTTGCATTTGAAGGATTTTTTTATTTTTTTGTTTATAGATGGATTCATTTATTCTTTCAACATTTGTTGAACGTCCATTATGTTCTGTGTTAGATACCAGGATTGCAAAGATGAGTAATACACAATTCCTCTGCTTGAGAAGCTCTCAGTGATTGTTTGTTTCTGTTTGTTCTAAGTGTGAAGGGAGGGGCAGGTGTTGAGAAAAAAGTGTAAATAATCTGGAAATTCGATGGGCAAATTGTGATTTTAGAAAGAAAAATTGAGTCACTCATTTTCTTGTTGCAACAAACAAAATATGCTTGTAGAAAAAGTAGAAAGTAGAAATAAGCAAAATTAACAAAAATAGTCTCCTGCTAACCAGTGTGAGTAACTCTATTTACTTACTCACTTTTTTCACTATTTAAGTGGATAGTTTTTTACGTTTATCACACGCACACACAACCACCCTCCCCCCCCCCAGACAGATCACACTATTTTGCTATTCTATAGTCTGCTTTCTTATTTAGGAACATATAGAAATGTTCCATTTTACTGGATGAATAGCATTTTATTGCATGAAGATAGTTCAATGTATTCAATCAGTCCTCTGTTGTTAGTTATTTAGGTAATTTCTAATTTTTATAACTCATGCCATTTTGTAGCTAAATCTTTTTATGTATTCTAAATTATTTTTTAGGAAAAATTGCTAGCAATGTCATTACTGGATTTAAGGATTTGTACTTTTTTTTTTACTTTTTTTTTTCTTTTATGTTCTTTATGGTGCTAAATTATCCTCCAAAAGAGCAGTACTAATTTTCCCATAATCAGTAGATTTGAGTTTCCATTTCTCTTCCCTGTTTCCAATACTAGGTACCATCTCCTCCTTTAAGAAAAATCTTCTGCAATCCAATAGGTGGAAAAGAGTCTCCTTTTTGAAAGACCCTTATGAAAACTCTTGACTTTTGAACTTGCTAGCTACTCTTGTCTTTTGGTATAGTGCTATCACTGTGTGTGATTGTTAATTAGTTGGCTGATTATCTGCCTTAGTAGCTTGGGAGCACCTTGAGGTCCAGCATGTCCTATTCACCTGTGTGTTCCTGGATGCTCGTGAATGTTTGCTGAATTGAATTGAGTTGGAGAACGTGCCTAGTTTAGAAACAATTGGCCAGCTGTATCCATTTCAGTACAACCAGTGGGCAGGTTATTTTATTCCTGTCAGTTGCATAATGATGAGTAATTTTTATTGAGCATGCATTCCGTGCCAATGCTGTGTTAAGTGCTTTGCATACTGATCTGGCAAAAACGGGTCTGAACTCAAGACCAGCTAATTCCCAAGGCGTCTTTCTTTTTCTCCTCTCTCCTCCCCTTTCCTATTTTCTCTCTCATATCTTCTTCCTATTATAGACATTTTAAATACATACAAACTAGAGAGAACAGCGTAATGAACCTTGATACAGCCACCACCCAATTTCAGCAATTATCAGCATGTATCCAACTGTCTTTCTTCTATGCCTTTCTTTTACTACCTTGCATCCTCCTCACCATGTTGCATTATTTTAAAGCAACTCTCAGATACATCAATTTTATTAACAGTTATTTACTATATCTCTAAAATTCTTTTCTATATCTCTAAGAGATATGGGCGTGTTTTTGAACCTAAATCACAATATCATTATCATTCTTTGAAATATGTATAACAATTCCTTAATGTCATCTAATGTCCAGTGGCAAATTTTCCAGATTATCTCAGAATTGACTTATCGCAGTTGGTTTGTTTGAATTAGGATCCACGCAAGGACCACACACTGTAATCTGAACCATTCTAATCACAACACAATATTCCTCTCTCTCCTGTAAAACATGAGGCCTGCCCTTCTCAGGGGCAGATAGGAGGAGGAACATAACATTTTTTAAAGAATTCCCATGGATCAAATATGGTCAATAATTCACATCTCCCTAGAAAGAAGCCCACTCAGTAGTTAATACCTGGGAAACACTGGGTCTGTATGGAATGGAAAATGCACTTTGCCCTGAGTGTATTAGTCCAGAGCCTGGCAACTCAGTGGCTCTAGTTTCCTGCTTTTGCGATGAGCATCCTTCACAAGCTCTGGCCAAGTCTCTTCCCATAAGATGCATAGTTAGGTATAAACGACAGTGGCTTGAAAGCTCTGTCTTTAGCATTGAGTTGAAAAAAACAAGACATGCTGGCCTCTGTACCCTTCCTGGCTGGGAGAGAATGACTTGAAAATGGAAGCCACAGGCTCGTTATTTTCATAAATGGGTCATGACTTTGATAGAATATTTCACAGTACGCAGTGGTTCGAGTTTTCATGTTTGTTTTTGGCTCTGTTTTGAACTTGAAGGTCTAGTGGTCCTCCACTGTGTTGCAGCAGATGGGAATTCGACAAGAAGTCCTGAAATTAATGGCCTCCTCTGCGGAGATCCCGAGGAAAACTGTGCAGGTATGTTGAACAAACTTCATAGTCAATCTCAGAAGGTTGATCTCCCTGAATTTTAATCTTTTGATCATCGTAGCAATCATAATACTAGGTGGTTATTTGAGCGCATGCTAATGTACCAGGCACTGTGCTAAGTGCTTTGCAGACAGCAATTCATTCACTCCTCACAAGAGCCCTCTGAGCTAGATTTCAAGGTGAAACCTACAAAGATTAAATAAATTGCCAAAGGTCACACAGCTGGTGGTAGCAAATCTGGGGTTCGGCTCTGGTCTTTCTGATTCTAGTGCCTCCACTCTTAACCACTGTACCGCTTCAGCATCACACATGTGTGCCCCAGACTCTAGCATGTGCTGTCTAGGACTGGAATGATGGAGAGTTGGCATATTCTATTTGAATTTTAATTCTTTTTTTTATTCCATACTTAAACAAAGGGAAGAAGGGAAGGATTTTATATATTTTGCCTGGGAGATGCTTGAGTTAGTGTTCTTCAAGTTATTAGTCTGGGACAGATATTTGCCTTAGTAAAAAATTGGATAATAAGTGGCTTTGTGGGCCATGAAGTCTTTGTTACAAGTACTCAACTGTGCCATGTACTGTGAACACAGTTATAGATGCTGTGTAAATGAATAAGCTTGGCTGTGTTCCAGCAAAACTTTACTTAGAGAAATGGGCTGTGGGCCAGATTTGGCCATTGGACCACAATGTGCTGACCCCTCGTCTAAGGTTCTCTTTGTTCTGTATAGATTATATGATCTGGTCTTCTACAGGGGTTGTTTCTGATTTAAAAAACAAAAACGAAAACAAAACACAAGCCAATCCCAAAAGAAGCGTGGAATGGAGAAGAGCCTCCTGTTTTCCCTGGAAACTTCTCCCAGCTGGGAGTGTGGTGACTTGGTGTGAAGTGTTCCTTTCCTAGCACCCTGGGGAAGTTGTAACTGAGCCAGGAGCACGCTGAGCAAGTCTTCCTGATGTGAGTCATTGGTCCCAGCCCAATCTTTCTCTGCCACCCCTCACAGCAGTGGGTGGTCTGGAAGGTGCTCATAGGCTGTGGAATCTGATGGTGACTTAGGTCATGCTTGTGTGGGTCTTGTCACCATGAAGGGAGAAGGACAAAGCCAACTTTATGTGTTCATGTGTTTTTCTTCCGCCTAGTTTCCAATGTCTTAAATGATGACATTTTTCACATTTCCCTTGGGAAATTATTCCATAATCTGATGACTGACAAATGTTCAAAAATCTTCCTCATCACCATTCTAAATGTGTTTTCTAATTTTGTTGTTATTGTAGTAAGAACATTTAACACCAGATCTACCCTTTTAACAAATTTTACAGTGGACAATACAGTATTGTTAAGTATAGGCATGATGTTGTACAGCAGATCTCTCTAATTTATTCATTTTGTGTAACTGAAACTTGATGTCTGTTGAAGAGCAATTCCCCATTCTCTTCCCCAAGCTCCTGGCCACTACCATTCTACTATCTGCTTCTGTGAGTTTGGCTACATTAGATACCTCATATAACTGGACTCATGTATTTGTCTTCTTGTAACTGTCTTATTTCACATAGTACAGTGTCTTCCAGGTTCATCCATGTTGTCACAAATGGCAGGATTTCCTTCATTTGTAAGGCTGAATAGTATTTTATATATATATATGTGTGTGTGTGTGTGTGTGTGTGTGTGTGTGTGTGTGTGTGTATGCCACATTTTCTTTATCCATTCATCTGTGAATAGACACTCAGGTTGCTTCCGCCTTTTGGCTCTTGTGGAATGATGGTGCAATGAACATAGGAGCGCAAATACCTCTTCGAGATCCTGATTTTAATTCTTTTGGATAAATACCCAGGGATGGGATTGCTGGATCATATGGTAGTTCTCTGTTGAATTTTTTAATGGACATCTGTACTGGTTTCCATAACAGCTGCACCATTTTACATTTCCACCAACAGTGTGCAAGTGTTCCAATTTCTCCACATCCTTACTGGCACTTGTTATCTTTTGTCTTTTTGATAATTTCAATCCTAACAGGCATGAGGTGATGTCTTATTGTGGTTTTGATTTGCATTTCCCTGATTATTTATGATGTTGAGCATCTTTTCATTTGTAAGTTTCCTTTGAAAAATGTCTATTTAAGTCCTTAGCCCATATTTTGAGTGGGTTATTGAGCTGTAAGAGTTCCTTATATATTTTGGATATTTATCTCTTAACAGATGTATAGTTTGAAAATATTTTCTCCCATTGCATAGGTTGCCTTTTACTCTGTTAGTTGTTTCCTTGGCAGTGCAGAAGGAATATCCATTTGGTATAATGCCACTTATTTCTGTTCTGCTTTTGTTGTCTGTGATTTTGGCATCACATCTCAGAAATCACTGCCAAGACCAATGTCAAGAAATTTTCTCTTAGGTTTTCTTGTAGGAATTTTACAGTTTCAGATGTTACATTTAAGTCTTCAATCAATTTTGAATTAACTTTTGTCAATTTACCATTATGGTGTAAGTATCTGATAGCATTCTTCTGCATGTGGATATCCAGTTTTCAAATATTGAAGAGACTACCCTTTCTTCCTTGTGTATTCTTAGCACCCTTGCTGAATATCAGTTCACTGTACGTGCATGGGTTTCTTTCTGGGCTATCTATTGTGTTCCATTGGTCTGTATGTTTGTCTTTATACCAGCACCATACTGTTTTAATTACTGTAGGTTTGGAGTGTATTTTGAAATTAGGGAGTATAATATCTCCAGCTTTGTCCTTGTTCAAGATTGTTTTAGCTGTAAAAAAAAAAAAGTCATTGGAATTTTAATAAGGATTGCATTGAATCTATAGATAACTTTTGGTAGTATGGACATTTTAACAATATTAAACCTTTCAGTCTATTAACATGGGATGTTTTTCCATTTATTTGTGTCTTCTTTAATTTCCTTCATTAACATTTTATAGTTTTTGGTGTGTAAATCTTTCACTTCTTTAGTTAAGTTTATTCCTAAGTATTTTATTCTCTTTGATGCTATTATAAATTGGCTTATTTTCCTTTTTGGATGGTTTGCAGTTAAAGTATAGAAACGCAACTAATTTTTGCATGTTGATTTTGTATTTGGCATGTTGATTTTGCACTTTGCTGAATTCATAAATTCTATTAATAACTGTGTGTGTGTGCGTGTGCGCGTATCTCTCTGCGTGTGCACATGCATGGAGTCTTTAGAATTTTCTATATATAAGATCATGTCATCTTCAAACAGAGATAATTTTACTTTTTATGGTTTGGATTCCTTTTATTTCTTTTTCTTTCCTAATTGTTTTGGCTAGTACATTCAGTACTGTGTTGAATAGAAGAGGTGAGAGTATGCATCCTTGCCTTGTTCTTAATCTTAGGAGAAAAGCTTTCAGTTTTTCACCATTAAGTATGATGTAAGCTGTGGGCTTTTCATATATGGCCTTTCTTATGTTAGAATAATTTTCTTCTATTTCTAATTTGTTGAGAGTTTTTATCATGAAAAGGTGTTGAATTTCATCAAATGCCTTTTTTGCATCTATTGAGATGATCATGTGATTTTTATCCTTCATGTGTTAATGTGGTGTATCACATCGACTGATCTTTGCATGTTGAGTCATCCTGCATTCCAGGGATAAATCCCACTTGGTCATGGTGTATGATCCTTTTATTTTGCTGTTGGATTGGATTTGCTGGCATTTTGTTGAGGATGTTTGCATTTGTGTTCGTTAGGGATATTGGCCTGTAGTTTTCTTTTCTTATTATGTCTTTGTTTAGCTTTGATATCAGGGTAATGCTGGCTTTATAAAATGAGTTTGAGTGTGTTTCTTCCTCTTCAATGTTTTGGAATAGTGTAAGAAGTATTGGTGTTAAGTATTTAAATGTTTGGTAGAATTCATCAGGGAAGCCATCTTGTCCTGGGCTTTTATTTGTGAAGATTTTTGATTACTAATTCAATCTTCTTATTAGTTATAGTTCTGTTCAGATTTTCTATTTCTTTGTGATTCAGTCATGGTAGTTTGCATATCTATTCTTGTGAATAGAATGGTCATGGTAGTTTGCATGTTTCTAGGCATTTATCCATTTGATCTAGGTTATTCAATTTTTTTGGTGTATAATTGTTCCTAGTAATCTCATATGATCCTTTTTATTTCTGTGGCAGCAGTTATAATGTCTCTCCTTTCATTTCTGATTTTATTTATTTGAGTTTTCTCTTTTTTTCTTAGTAAGTCTAGCTAAAGTTTTGTCAATTTTGTTTATGTTTTCAAAAAATTAACTTTTAGTTTTGTTGATTTTTCTATTTATTTTCTATTTTCTATTTAATTTACTTTAATCTTTCTTATTTCCATCCTTCTATTAATTTTGTGCTTATTTTGTTCTTCTATCCTGGAGAATGCTCTGTGCGCACTTGAGAAGAATGTATATTCTGCTGGTGTTGGGTAGAGCGTTTCATTTATGTCTGTTAGGGCCATTTGGCCTATAATGTTGTTCAAGCCCACCATTACCTTATTGATTTTTTTGTCTGGATGTTCTATCCATTATTGAAACTGGGATATTGAAGTCTCCTAATATTATAGTATTGCTACCTGCAGGACAGTTTGCTGAGTGGTCTTGGACAGACCCAGATCTTCCCCTTTTCTCACGTATGGGTCTCAGGCATAACTACAGAATGTGCTGGGAATGCAATAGCCTGAGATAAGGAAGAACTGGCCAGAAAAGTACATGGTGAACTGCTTCACTCTTCATGGTGTTACATAGTGTTCTGTGGTGAACCTGCTTAGCACTATCTATTTTTCCCTTCAATTATGTCAGTTTGCTTTATATATTTAGGTGTTCTGATGTTGGATGCATATGTATGTTTATAATTGTCATATCATACTGATGAATCAACTCTTTTATCATTGTATAATGTCTGCCTTTGTCACCTGGTCTCTGGTAACACATTTTGAATTAAAGCTTATTTTGTTTGATATAAGCATAGTCACTTCTTATCTCTTTCAGTTACCATTTGCATGGAATATCTTTCTCTATTACTCCACTTTTAACCTATACATGCCCTTAAAACAAAAGTGAGTCTCTTGTAGACAATATAGACAATACAGGACATATAGCTGTACCTTGTTTTTTAATCCATTAGTCACTTTATATCTCTGGATTGAGGAATTTAAAGTCATTTACATTTAAAGTAATTAGTGATACAGAAGGATTTATTATTGCCATTTCATTAGTTGTTTTCTGTAATTCTTTTGTTCCTCATTTCCTCTTTTGCTGTCTTCCTTTGTATTTTATTGATTTTTTTATATTGGGATGCTTTGATTTTTTTTCTCTTTTTCTTTCATATTTCTTCTATGGATGTTTTATTTGTGTACCATGGAGTTCACATAAAACACAATTAGAATAGCCTATTTGAAGTTGGTAACAACTTAACTTCAATCACATGCAAAAACTCTACACTTCTACCTCTCCCCACTCTACACTTTCTTAGTTAATGCACAATTTACATCTTTTTTGTATTGTATATACACTAAAATATATTTATAATTATTTTAATACTTTTGTCTTTAACCTTCATACTAGAATTAAAAGTGATATGCCCACCACCATTGCAGTAAAATGGTATTCTATATTTGTCTGTATTTACCTTTACCAAAGCATTTTGTACTTTCTTATTCTTTTGTATTACTATTTAGTATACTTTTGTTTTAACTTGAAAAACTCGTTTTAACAGTTCTTATATGGCAGGTTTGATGATGATGAAATCTCTCAACTTTTGTTGTTCTGGGAAAGTATCTTTCATTTTTTTTTTTTTTTTTTTGAGACAGAGTCTCACTCTCTTGCCTGGGGCGAGTGCCATGGCGTCAGCCTGGCTCACAGCAACCTCAAACTCCTGGGCTCGAGCAATCCTACTGTCTCAGCCTCCCGAGTAGCTGGGACTACAGGCATGCGCCACCATGCCCGGCTAATTTTTTCTATATATATTTTTAGCTGTCCAATTAATTTCTTTCTATTTTTGGTAGAGACGGGGTCTCGCTCTTGCTCAGGCTGGTCTCGA
>RJWJ010036101.1:0-16251 GCA_004363605.1 Indri indri
CTTGATGGCAGCAGGACCACCTCAGGGAAACCTTAGCCTCAGCTTCCCTGTCCAAAGCATCTAACTCGGTCAAGGAACTCACTTCTCAATTTCCAGGACTTTGGATTAAACATAGCTATTTCCACTGTTAAACCCAAATATCAGACGGTTCTTTCCTGGGGCAAATCTTTTAACACAGTTCTATAGTCCTATTATTTATACTTAGTTTTCAATCACTGGCTTATACAACATGACCAAGGAACACATAGGTATCAACTAACTAACACTTATCACAGTCACAGATAAATATATTTATGGGCTTCTCTGTAAAAATGTCTGGCTCCTATGCCAGAAGAGTGTCTTCCTGAGAGCAGGGATTCTGTCTGCCTTGTTCGCCACGTTCCCAGTGCCTCCATCCGGTATCTTCCAGATAAAATTCCATGCATATTTGTCAAACAAGTAAATCACAGTTACTAGGAATAATTTTTACCAATGTCCTCTAGTCCCAACAATATTTCCAATCAAATCCCAACCTGGATCTGTGCTAAAGTAGTAAAAACACAGCCTTAGAAAAGGCAGTCTCAGATCTGAATACCAGCTTCACCACATATCACATACATCTTAGTGGATGATTTCATTATCCTCTTTGAGCCTATTTTGTTCACATGTAAAATGGAGAAGGAAGTATTAACCAGGAGAGTTGTTGGATGTTCGAGTGAAATAACATCAGCAGAGAGGGCTCCTAATCCCTGCTTCATAGTCACTGGTGTGCTTGTTAAAAATATCTGGTGATACAGCCCAAGAAACCACATTTTGGACAAATTCTCCAGGAGATTCTCATGCAAACAAAAAGTCCCACTATTAAGCCAACAGCTTGGGATAGAGACCTCAAAAGCCCTAATGGCAACAAGAGTGACTCAGCCGAAGCAATGCAAGTTCCTTGTTCATGGTGGCCTTTCAATGGGAAATACTCCTGCTGCAGAAAAGAGTGTCCCACCTGATGTGGGAAACAGAAAAAATCTGCCCCAGTCTGGTCCTTTAGTTCCTCAATTCTCCTTCAGGGTTTTTCCTCTGCTGTAATTGCTGGAAAATCTCAGCCCTCACATGGGTTATTTCTTTATGGAGATTCCTATTATTGCCTTCTCCTCTTGGAGGAAGAGAAGGCAGAGATTTGTCTGGCTCTCCGTAGTTCTAGGCTTTCTCTGAAGCCGCCAAGTAAGCTGAAAGCAATCCTGGATGACAGAAGTCAGGTCAATAAAGGGGATCTCAGAGGAGCCTGAGATCACGAGCGTAACCCCCGTGGGAGAGAGAAAGAAACATGACATGGATGATATCAGACAGATTCAGGAGTGGGGGACACGGCAACCTGTTAAGGAGAGAATGCTGCCATGAGGAGGAAGAAGAAGATCCAGAGAAGTGTGAGAAAAAAGAACCACAAGAGATAGAAATAAAGATGGAGACAAATGGGATTGCAATTGGACTGGGAGGTGGATATTTACTGTTGAGATAAAGTCTCCTGGGAATCCCCTCAGCACTCAGGAGCTTCATCAGTATGCAGGACAGTTGAGAGTGCTTGACCATAAGGAATAAGGCTCAAGATGCTGGAGCTAGAAGCCTGAGATGCTGCTTGTAGTCCAGTCTCCAGCACAATTGCCAGTTATGTCTAGGGTTGCAGACAGAGAAGTAGAATTTAGAGAGAGCTTCCTACCCACAGAGGCTCTGCCTTTTGGTTCTCTGGTTGACATCCAATGCAACCTGCTTGCTCTAAAAGTACACTGATGGGCATTGCCCATCTTAGCAGCCATTTGCGGTCTTTTTATACCTCCATGTCAAAACTGCCAACCAACCACCTTTATAAATCTATTTCTGCTTGTTCAATCCTCTATATGCATGTGAAACATCAAGGTATGCGTATTCTCCTTTTTTTTCCTGAGGACTTTCATAATCATCCTCCATTCCCTTTCAATTAAAATAGATTTTATAGCTTTTCCTCAAATAAAGAAATCTAGGAATTTTACACATTTTTCTTCTTCACTGAGTCCTCTCCAGTTTTTAAAGATTTTTGCATTCTTGAAAAAAAATAGTGACTAAAACCTAACTGTAATATTCCCTTTAGGTATGACTAATTAATTCAGTAGAATGATTTTTTTCTGACTTTTAATATTCATAATATGCCCCAACACTTGGTGCCTTTCTTTTCCTTACGGTGGAGCATATTGGGGTTTCATTTCAACTGTGATCAATTTTGAGCTCCCAATGTCTCACCACCCTTCACTGCCACCTCTGTGTGTGGGATCCTTTTGGTTTTGCTTTGTTTTTTATTTCCATAATATTGTTCTTATATGTGTCAGTTTTACATGTCATGCTGGCTACACAAGGTCACTTTACAATGAATTTTCTTAAATATAAGTAATGGATACCTATGCAGATGATGACTTGCATATCTGATGATTTTCTTTATTCTTTTATTCAGACATGACTTGAGATGAATCTTGATTGATTTGCTCAAGGCCACCATAAAACAATTGAACATGGCCTGTGAATGCGACCTTCCTATAGAGCAAGGTAAAATCTAGTCCTTGGGTGTTTTGTGGGTGATCCACGACCCGCATGTACGGTGGTATTTAGTGGTGTGAAGAGATGCTCAAGCACAGAAGGGGAGAGACTGATCGTCTAACCCACCACCTCCCTCCTGAGCATTTACTTCAACTGAGGCTGAATTTAGAAACTGGGAGGGTACCCTGGAGTATCTCTATGGCTTTGCTGCTGGGCTTGGCTAGGCTGGTGGTACCACATGTGTGATCCCAACTCCTTGCACATGTGCAGCACAACATTTACAAAAAATTGAGGGAAGAAAGACAACAGAAAAACCGTTTTTGGAAGTTGTTGTCCCACCCTACACTGCTCCACATCTAGCTATGTGATGCCACTGCGTTGTGAAATGTCCCAGACACATTTCTGAACTCTTCTCTCCAGGACCTGTGGAACCTGATGTTCCACAGAAAAAGGCATTCTAATAAAAATCCTTTATTTTAAAAACTATCAAATCCTGTTTAAAATCATGTGCTTGCAGGATGTCACCCGGTGATGAGTTAATTGACAATGATAAGAACAATCACAATAACAGATGCCATTTATTGAGCAAGCATGCACCAGGTACTATGTTAAGTATTGTACAACCATTAACCCATTTACATTTTCTATTAACCTTTAGAGAACTGTTAGTATCCATAGTTTACCAGAGCAGAAAGGGAGGATCAGGAAAACCAAATAATTTATTTTCTCAGGTGCTCAGCTTATGAAGGTGGAACTGGGACCTGCACCCACACTGTCTATCTTTAAATCCTAAGGAGTATCTCTCTGCCAAGAAGATAATGTTCAACTTTAATGATGACTGCCCATTTTGAATGTACTTTTTGTATATATGCCATGGGATTCTCTAAACTTAAAGTATATCCATATTTTAAAAATTTTTTTTATTTGATCCCATGGAATATTAATAGTAGAAAAACATAAAGTCCTGATTCTTAAATTCTCCCATTTTAAGATAAAATATATAGGTCTAATATTTGTTTTTAAATGATAAATAATTTTATTTTGGCTAATACATTTGAAATACTCTCTTGGCTATAAAAGTAGTGTAGTATCTAACATTTGACCACAAATAATATTGCCAACTTTTATATTATTTAAAACAAAAAGAGGAATCGAGATACGTTTTAGATACTATCTGTGCCTTAAACACTGAAGATGATGTAAATATGTATCATACTTTATGTTAACGAAAATGACAGGGGTGTTCACTGTGGAAACTGAAAAAGAAAGGGAAAAGTGACCTTTTGTAATCTCCTTAATATTATTTTGACTTGGATTAATTCAAATTTTCATGTTCTCATCTCAAAGGGATGGAAAACTATTTCAAATAAAAAATGTATTAAAATTGGTTCTAATCCTCTTATTAGTTTTCCATTCTTGTCTACAAAGAGTAAAATTTATGTTTTCATTTTGTTTTCCCAAATTAAATTCCTCTGCTGTCTGAATGAGTGATGGTGGTGGTGTTCCCTTAGGTAATTGTATCTTCTTCTAGATTATCCTCTCTAACTCACCCACTCACTGCAGTTTCTTTCACAATCTGCCAATTTACTTTGTACGTAGGGTTCCTATTCCCTTCCAGAGGTCAGTGGGATGTTGTGTTTTCTTGTCTGGGTACAGTTTTCCCTTGTGTCTACAGGATTCTCATGGTATAACAAGTCAGCTTTCAGATAGCTTGGCTTTGCAAACTCTAATTTTGTCCCTCTTACTCATTCCCTTAATGCCATTAAAAATTAGCCTTTCTTGTGGTGGTACACGCCTGTAGTCCTGGCTACTCTGGAGGCTGAGGTGAGAGGTTGGCTCCAGCCCAGGAAGTTGAGGCCAGCCTGGGCAACATATAGAGAACTCGTCTCTCTTTTTTTTTTTTAGAGACAGAGTCTCACTCTTTTGCCCAGGCTAGAGTGAGTGCCGTGGCGTCAGCCTAGCTCACAGCAACCTCAAACTCCCGGGCTCAAGCAGTCCTTCTGGCTCAGCCTCCCAAGTAGCTGGGACTACAGGCACGTGCCACCATGTTCAGCTAATTTTTTCTATATATTTTTAGTTTTCTGATTAATTTCTTTCTATTTTTGGTAGAGACGGGGTCTCGCTCTTGCTCAGGCTGGTCTCGAACTCCTGAGCTCAAACAATCCACCCGCCTCTGCCTCCCAGAGTGCTAGGATTACAGGCGTGAGCCACCGCGCCGGGCCCAGAGAATTCGTCTCTTAAACAAAATAATAGTAATACTGAATTACCTTTCCCAAGGGAATTCAAATTATCTTCTAGATTCTTCCTTTCCTTTTGAATTAAGATCCTTGATTATTTTTCTCCAATTACAAATAATTAAATGAAGAAGGGCTGTTAATGTTATTGATTCTTCTGATGATGAAGTGACTTTATATACTTTATATACTAGTTTTCCTACTGAGGTCCAGAGCGAGGTGCTTCCATTACCAAGCTATTTAGCCTGAGGTGCTCAGAACCTGGTTCCCTAATACTTTGTCTCTTGTCCATTTATATTGGAATTACTCCTGTCTAATGGTAGCAATGGCCATTAGTGACCCAGCCCTATCCACAAATGGCTTTTTCTTAGAATGGGTATCTGTTTATCCTTCAGGTTCCTCTTTCTCGCTCAAGATTGTCATTGAAGTCAGAAGGAAAAGAGCAGAGAAACCTGTCCAGAGAGGCAGAAGTAGACCCAGTTAAGGCAACAAACATCAGTTAGGAGGACTCAAAAGAAGCTTTTCAAACACAAGGGAAGGGATGTTCATGCAAGGACTTAAGGGAGGAACAAGGTCTTAAGCAAGGACAAGCTTCGGCACTTAGCGAAAAGAAAGAGCTCTCTTTCCAAGCAATTGTCCCTTAGCTTTAAACACACACTTCATTACTCTGATTTCCTGGGTACCTTGTCCTTTGTCTGCCGGCTGCCTGCTAGATTCTGCTAATAGGGGACACTAGAAGACAACAGGAAGGCAGGAAAAACAGAGAGATTTGCTACTTCCTGTTTGCTCAGTGTTCTTTTTCAGCATCACTTCAGCAACGGTTCTTGACCTTGGCAGTTGTTTCCGGTAGTTACAGTTGGTCCCAGATTCTAGGTTTTTTTCCCCTCTACTCACAACGTGAGTCTCAACATGCCCCTTCAGAGACATTAGCATCATCCGCCCAGTGCCTCCTGCTCTGAGTCTCAACAGCGAAGGCACCATCTTCTGAGCTCCTGAAGCACCAACACCAGCTTGGCAGTGCCCCTTCCTTGGAGTTCTGGATCCCGGCCCTGTGAAGGGCCTTGTTCAGGCTCTGGAGGAACTGACAAAGGTGGGCTTCACCCACTTCTCAAAGCCTGGGTGCCAGCTTTGCAGGGTCCCTCCTTCTAACTTCTGAAGCACAAGCACTAGCCGGATACTGACCACCAAGCCCCGAAGATTTGAGTCCTAGTTTTTGGGACCTCCTCTGATTACCTGAGGTAACAGCAACAGCTAGACAGTATCCTCACCTCAGAGCTCTGGGTTCCAGCTCCACAGGACCTCTCTTCCAAGTTTCCAGGCTAAAACTTCCAGCACATTTCCTTTGATTTTCCAGCCCTAGGTGCTTGCTATCCTTTTTACCTTTGCTGTTTTGCTTTTTGTATTTTGAGCCTTCAATAACTCTTTACTCAATTTCACATGTTTAATTATCTGGTGCAGTTTCTGTTTTCCAGCCAACTATTCATCTCCTCTTCAGCCAATGCCTGGGCCAAATCCTGATCACATGAGCTCTTCCCATTAGATTCTTTAGCTGCCTTCTATTTTTCTTATGCAGGAGAGGAAGAGACATCCCAAGGAAACCTCATCCATGCCATGATTTTCCAAGATAGCTATCACTGGAAAAAAAGCAAGCTTTTTCTGCAGGAGAATCCACGTTCTACTGTCAACAATTCAGAGTGCCACACATGCAATCAGTCCAGAAGTGACCATTAAATGGCACTGGGCAGGTGGAGACACCTGTGTGCCTGCCCTGGGTCTAGTGGTCCAGAGAGTACTCTGGGATCATGATGACATGAGTTCTGAGGGCCAGGGCATTTGCCCTGAGGTAGAAGCACAAGCCAGCTGTCTCTGCTTTGGTGGTGGGTGCGAGTGGTTTCCAGCCTGGCTTCTGAGACTTCTAATTTTGGCAAATTCTGAGAGTTGACAAAGGCTTGCTCTTAGTGCTGTATCTGCTGGTAAACAAGTGCTCACATCCTGGGCTTGGGACATTGTTTGGTCAGATTCCCTTAAGAAAGTCACCTATAATTCTGGAGATGCCACTGAGAAATATCCCTTTTGCTGTGGTGCTCAGGTCCTCTCGGGGTTGCTTAGAGAGCACTTCTCACCAAATAAGTCCTGGACACTTCCAGTTCCCAAACCAACTCAGCAATGATTTCTTCTTCCTTTGTGTGTTTCACATCAGAGATAGGGAGAAGACGCCATTTCTTTGCTGAGTGTGCAGATGTTCCTCGAACTGTAGCTACAAAAGGTAAAAAGATAAAAAAGGAGCAGGAGAGGGCAAAGAACAGAAGTGTAAAGGCAGAAGATGAGTTAGAGAAGGAAATGGAGAGAGAAAGGGGATTAGAGCAGGGGCTGGAAGCTGTTTATATAAAATATCACGTCTTTCCAGATAGAGATGGCATTTTCCACTGCCGCAGCCTGCACCAGACCACAAGAACCTACAAGAAGGGTATTTCTCCCCTCACATAGGAATCTTAGGATCAGGGTCCAGCACTAACTTTCTTGCTTGTGCAGCCTCCCTTTAGACACTATGGGTGAGCTCTCAGCTCCCATCTCTCTCTTTTTGCCTGCAACTGCTTCTGGAAGTAAGTGCTAAGGAGTGAAGAAACTCCCTTCAGCATGGTTTCCAGGCAGTGTCTAAACATGTAACCCTTCCAGGCAGTGTCTAAACATGAAATCCCAACTCTGCTTTTTTGCTTTCCTCCTCCATGTTCTCCCCTAGTCTACAGGGACAACAGGATAGACAGAACTTCCCTGCTTTGCTGATGCAGTCTTACAATCCTGAAGCCTGAGTCTCAGGCCTTAAGCTGGCCTTCTCACCACTGTACCCATGGAGCTGACTGCTACCTGAGTTCCAAAGGTCTAAGTTCTTGGCCCTGCCACTATCATCTATGTAACCTCAACTTCCATTGCTGCAGAGCAGGGCCACATGTGACTCCCCTATTTCCCACTATTGAGTGCTGAAAGCATCCCTGCCTTGACCTTGGATTATAATTACAAACTAAAGTAACTATTCTCTTTTCCGAGATTAGGCCAGCCCTGTCCCCCTCACTTTGTCCATTCCAGTCCCACAATGCAGTGATTGCACTCTGAAATTCCTCCTCTGGGGCCCTGTGCTCCAGAGAAGCACAGATGTAGTCAACACTCAATCACAGAGTGGCCCAAAATTTTCCTCATTTACTCCTCTGACTTTCCCTCCATCTTCGTCAAGGTCTTGTTCAATGCCAATTTACCCAGAGCTTTCTCACTCTGATCACCAAAGTGGTATTTAATCTAAAGGCATTTTCAAGTTAGGTCATAGTCACTCAGATGCACAGTCCTTTGTACCTTGCTCCAAATGGCAAGCACAATTCATTTGTCATTGCCATATAATATCCACTGTTGGAATATACCACAACTTACTTATTGTTTCTACTATCAATGGCCTCTTGCTATTTGGCCTTAACAAATAGTGCCACTACGCTTATTCTAGTAAATGTCATCTGATGAAGCTATGGTTTGCCATTGGGAGATCCTTCTCACTGGCTTCCTTTGTATTTTTATATGTCCCCATCATTCTTTGAAGGGTTCCTTGGCTGCAGTGTAGGGTGAAGCCCATCTTAGCAATGATCTAATTGAACGGCCCCATGTGAGAGCCAAGACCAGTACTCACTGACTTTGTGCCAGTTTTTCCAGACCAACACCACACAGTAGTGTGCTTATTACTAATCCCTGAGGGAATCCAGGTAGCAAGGCAATAGGCCAGTTTGGAGATCACCTGATTCATTCATAAGGGGCAGTGTTTTCTTTGCCTTGAGTTGATCATTGGATGACAGGAGCTGAGACAAAAGGCTTGTGCTATTGTCAATCAGTCCAAGTTCACCTGAGCCTTGTTTAAGAACAGGATCACAGGTTATGCATGAAAACTGTGTGTTTTGTTTAGTACTGGATATGATAATCCAGATATGGAAGAATTGCTGACTTTCCACCTCCTCCAACACAACTTAGCCAGGACTACTTTTTCTGGGCCACCAGTAGGTTTGCAGAGATGGGGCCTAGATTCTGCTCTTGGGATTCTGCTCTAAAAGTTGAGGGAGTGTCAGACTCATACTTCCTGATGCTTTCAAGAGTAAGGTTGGTTTTGTTTCTTGCCTGGCTTCTAGAAGTCAGAATTCACAGGACTAGACTGTGGCAGCATCTACTCAGGTTTGATCTGGAGACAGAAAATGAAAGAAACCTAAATGAGAGTCTTTTGTTGGGTCCTACCGATGGCTAGAGTGAGAGCTATGCAGTCCTACAGACCAGGAGCATATTGAGAGTCTATTAAGAGGCCAGGCTAAGGTGTGAGCTGCAGTCCTGTTGGGGAAAGTAATACCATTAGGTTAGAAATTCTTCCTGTGATGCAGGACTCGGTGCCCACCACCAGGAGCTGGTGATATCCCTGCTGGAAGCTTCCACATACTGGGCACCTACCACCCCACACCCCAACCTCACTGCCAGCTGCCAGTTTACTCTCCAGACCCTTGTGTTCTAAGCAAAGTGATAGCTTTCTCCCTCTTTCAGGAGGAAGAGAGGTGTTTAACTTCAAACAATGCACACACATAGTCTGATGCATTTTGTAGGGGGAATGTTTGATAACTAGATTGTCCTTGCCATTTAAAGAGAAAGGAGCAGGGTCAAAGAAGAGCCTTAAAATGTGGGGGCCCTAAAAAGCTAGTGGCTCTTCATAGAGCATGTAAGTCCAGTTCCATCTTTCACAAATTAAGGAACAGTGGTTCCAGGGGGCAGAGGGAGTATCCAAGGACACATAACCATTTGGTGAGAAAGCAGAGTTCAGTGGAAGAGGGAGAAAAGTCTCCCATCTGAAAAGATCCAACAGTCACCAGACACTAATGGGTCACCTTTGTGGGGACAAATAATGAGCTTTCATAGAAGTCATATAAGTGTTCTGAAAAGGTTCAGGAGAGAAAGGAATCATGGGCTAGATGCAAAAGAGAATTGGCAAAAGAATTAGAGAACTAAACCATGACCCTACCAATTTTCACCCTGAGCTCAATATTCTCTGAAGTTCATCTCGTTACACTGTAGGAACATTCTAAGAGTATTGTGAAAAACTTCAGCTTTTTATTATTTTAAAATATGCCCAAAGAAAACTTTTTAAATCTATGTTTTTCAAGCCATGTTTTCAACCCTTGGGTGGATTAGAAAATCAGTTTAGTGCGGATATTATGAAAGTGCATTGCACATAGCACCCGTAAGTATCGTTTTGTGAAGCTTTTAATTACATTCATGTATGTATGAACTGGCTCATAATGTGATGTGTGTTTCTTACTGTTGTTTGTGGTACAGAAAATTTGAGCGACATGGCTCTAGAGGGAGGTTGTCTGTGTGGGAGACACAATTGATGTAATCCTTCCATCCGCTACTTTTCCTCTGATATCTTCTTCCGGGCTCTTATAACCATCATTGAGAGGAGAATGCAAACTGCATCAGTGGTCTGATTTTCAGCCTTTGCTGGGAATGAGATGCACACTTTGGGACACCTCATAGTTGGTTTATCTTCAATGCTAGGCAATTCTCACTCCTGTCTGTTTAATAGAATCACCTGTGGAGAATTTTTAAATCCCTATACCAACCTCCCTCTCAGATCAAATAAGTCAATTTCTAACAATAAGTTTTGGTATCCATTTTCAGGTGAATGTAAGGTACAGCCAAAATTGAGAACCACTGTCCTCAAAATCTCCGATCCAACCCTTTCCTTGGCACAGAGATGATACTCTCTGCCTGCTCACAGCAAATCATTCCCTCGGGACCATGCAGGACCATGGTCATTTTAATTATTGTTTTACCTTCCTGTATCTCTGTACATTTTTATAAAACTGGCTTAATATACGCCCTTTATCTAATGCAAAATCATAGCTCGTTCCCCTATATTTTATGTTGTTAGGATTCAAATGAGTTGCATTTTGCATATTCAAAACCCAACAAAGGAAACGAAAAAGGAGAGAAGGGAATGACAATGGGAGGATGAGCAGAGTGGAAGAGAATGAGGGAAAACTGATGAGGGTGGAGGTGGGAAGTAGAAGGATATAAATAGGGGTTTGGGTGAATTGTGGTGTATCTGTACAATGGAACAGTACTCAACAATAAGAAGGCACTAATGACGGATACATGTGACAACATGGATGAATCTCCAAGGTGTTATGATGAGCTAAAGCCGCCAGGTGAAGAGCAGTAAATACTTCATGGCTCCGTGTATATGTGTGGGTACAGGGTAGGCTCTGTGACTCTGGCTAGAGGACTGGACTTAAGCCTTGACTTATTCAAAGTATCATGTGATGTACTGTAACGGTACAACTAAGCAGAATTGCTGTCCATTCCCAAGTGTGACATGGTATGTGTTTTCCAAAGCAATTCTCTCTTGTTCATTCTTCTGCTGCTTCTTGTTGCCTCCATTTCCCTCTCCCTGTATCCACAGTTACCCATGTCATAGGCAGTTCAGGCACATCTGAGGTAAGTTTCTACCCGTCACTGCATCCTCTGGCCTCAGGGTCACTAAACCTCTAGCAACCCAGGGGCAGTGTTAGAAGTTCCCCTCCTCTTTATTCCATTCCCTTGGCACTCATGTTAGTTGGTAAGGAGCCTCTCAAGGCTCTCCTCTGGAATGCTGGTCTTCAGTTGTCCATTGCTCTTTGAGGAGACTCTCCTACGTGTATGCTTTTCACTGAAGGTTAAGGTCTTTGTTGGTTCTCCCTGAGGAAGAGGGACAGGCTCTCTATCACAAGTAAGGAGGTCTAAGGCACCACATGTTCTATATCTTAAAACCCTGCCTTCTGCATCTATTTCTGGATTGGTCTCCCTTTTCCCTCTAGTGTACCCTCTAAAGTCCTTCAGGTGATAACAGCTTCTGATGAGGCCATTGGTTATAGCTACTGGCCACCTGGAAGACTCATGACGATGAGCACAGGTCTATAAACCTGATACTGACAGGGAAACTAACTTGAGGCCAGGACTGTCATTCTTAACTCTGACCAACAGTTCCCATTGAGGTCTAGATATGGGGGCTCTTGCTCTTGGTTATAACACTTCTGAATCAGAAGGACATGTTGGATGTTGGGGTTATCCCAGGTCAGATTTACTAGAAGCAGATCCTGAGACAAGGATTTACATGCAAGTGATTTCTTAAGACAGCGCTCCCCTGAGATCTGGAATGGAGTATGGGAAGCAGGAGAGTGACAGAGGAGCCAGGAAAGGGTGTGATTTCAGCCAGAGTCTCTTTATCAGTAGATTGGTGTGATGCTACAGGAGAACTCTGGAATTTGATGTGTCTCAGAGTTTTCCTAGCCCCAGGTCAGGAGACTGTCACTTCCTCCTACTCTGTCTCTTTAAGCTTTACATTGACCGCACAATTCTCTGAAGTCTAAGGTCCTTATTTTTTGCAATGGCTCCTTTGCCTTTCAACAGTTCACACCTTGTGCTTCAGTCATACTCAATAAATTGTAGTACCGATGTAGAATGCACTTGCCTACCTAGAGAACCCTGCAGCTTTCACACTCAGCTCCATTTCTCTGTTTTTCTGTTTCATCTGTCCTGTTTTTCTTAAGAAGACATGACCACATGTGCCCTTGTGCCCTCACTGTATTCTTGACAACTTTTATCACCATGCTTTTAGTATTTTCTTGTTTTTTGAATTCATGTTTCCACTAATGTAAGAACTCCTTGAAGGCAGAGGCCATCCCTTACCCATCCATGGATCTTCAGTGGCTCACACAGTCCAGCACTCATTGCTCATCCCTGAAGCCCTCTCAGGTTGGTCAGAATATTGGTGACTACCTTCTCCAACCCCACTAGGCATGAAAATCACATGGCTACCAAACCTCTAAACGTTTCCATATGTGTGATTCATCTCTTTCTGATTTAATGGGTTCGTTCTGCTCTCTGGAGGTTCTGTGCTCATGGGTATGTGCCAGGTGACTACAACCTAATAAAGGGTGATCAACACAGTACCTTGTATGTTTATGGGCTTAATAAATGTGCTACTATGCATAACAGTGCACAGTCCCCCCTGTGGCTATGAGGCAGGGTGAGGAGTGGGGAGAGGAGAAATATCTGGACAATTATTTCTGGAAGCGAACAGAGTTCAAAGTACACACAGCACATAGAGATGGGAGGGGCTGGCAGGATGGCAGCTGTGTATTCTGGATCCTCTATACAATGGCAGCATTGGGGAATACCCGTGTGAAAGGAAACAAGAAGGTACTTAGGAAGGATGAAAGATGCTTCAAGATAGAAAGCAAAGAAATGACCACATCTGCCTTTGTGCTCTCTGAGTGAGGCAGAGAGGATGAGAAGGTGGAGGCATCCAAGACTGCCTGCCATGGAGGAACCATCATGGAGTCATTGAGCCAAAGTCAGCCAGCAAAGGATCCTGTGTGCCCCAGGAGTGGGTCAGCCTTAGCATCCCCTGTACTCCACTATTGGCAGGGAGCAGCCTGTGGGAGGGGTGGCCTCAGAGATGGGTTATAAAGCATAGCAGCTGTGGCCCTCAGTCACTTAAGCTCCCTGTATTATTAGGAAGGTCTGCAAGGCAAAAATTCTTATGGCCACCACAGCAGCCAAACCCAGAACAGATAGATGTAAAGCCACATAGAAGGATTAGCTTTTGTCAAACGTATAGAATAAAGAACACTGGTAGTAAGTGAACTCTACGTGGCAATAAGAAATAAGTGGATCCAAGAGCCACAGGTGTGATTATTTCTGTGTCCTGGGCTTGAAGGCAAGGGCAGGAATATGCTGATCTCATGAGAGAAGCCATCTTGTCAACAGCAGCTGGATTAAAACTAATCCTTTTCTGATAAATATGGCATGGTTTCTTTCTCAAACCTGCATGGTAGGTGAGCATGCCAACAGTGACTGAGACAGAAAGGCTGGCAAGAAAGACTGGATGGAGGAAAGGGAAGACACAAGCAAACACTACTACATTTCTAAAAAATTAGTAGCTAAATATGTGAGGAGAGTGGGTTGCTGAGGGAATTATCTACAGTCTTTTTGAAGACGAGGAAGATTAGATTGAGAAAGAATACTGAGAGGCTAACGATACCCTTCTGAGAAAGTAAGGAAGATTGAGTCCATAAGGAATGAAAAATGAAGAAGCTTATGTATATCAGATGGAATAATAATGCATTTTGTACATTTCTAAAGCACCCTGCAAACATAAGAGAGAATGTATTGAATATGCATTGTCATTATTTATTCAAATTCTTGTGTTGCTTTGCACTCTATAAACTATCTCACTCAATGCTCCTGACAATCACATGAGGTAGATTTTTATTATCATGGTCTTACAGGTAAGGAATCTGAGTCTGGCTTAAATATCTGAAAGCATAAATTGTTTTTCCAAAGCAAAACTCCCCAAAACAGTTAGTGGTCACAAACCCAGAGCCTAGTGTGGATGTGGGGACAAACAGATGTGAGTAATAATGAAGACCACACGATGCTTTATTTGAATTTCTGGGGCTAGATGTTTTTAAGACGTTGGAATTTATTATTCTTTTAGGAAAATTATGTAGAACAGAACGTTTCTACTACATAACCCCTCCAGTGAGGACTGGGGCTATATCCCATAATCAAATATATTGGAGTCTGCAAATGTAAGCACTACTGTCTTGCCTTGGTCACTTCCAGCTCATAAAATGGGGGCCACATTAGTTGAAGTCTTTATCTGGAAGGACAGACATGCCTCTTGGAAACACAAATTTTCCTGTTGCTTCTCCTTCCAGTTCTATTAAAGCTACTGTCACTCGACCTTCTTTCACTCTACCTTCAGTTTGAACTCTTGAAGCTGGGATTGAGAGGATAACAGAGACTCCCCAGGAATTCCATCTCCTCTGAGTGCTCTGCTGAGCCTGGATTGTGAGGCGGATAAAGGGGCAAGTTCTCAGGACTGCAGAGCTGTCAGCTGGAAGGTGACCCCAGCCACACCCACACTGACATTGAGATCTAAGGCAAAGGCAGAGGGAAGAAACACTACCGGTATCTGAGGTGGAGCCAGCCCACTATAGCTACACAATGGCCCCTGGGATGGACTGTACTTCTCTGAGTTCAGTGAAATGAGAGTGGTGTCTGAATTCCAGAAAACTGAGCATAGTGTCTGGGCATCAGGAGATGTATCAGGTAGGTATGTTTGTGGGAGGTTGGCGGGGAATGCAGGAGCTGTTGAGGTGGCGTGGACACCTCTGTGATAACCTACTGAAAAAGGTAACATCTAATGAAGACAAGCACACAAAAACTATGTGATAAAACTATTTATTTAAAAGACCAAGCCATAAATATTGATTAAAAAATCATAGAAAACCTATGATTGGGTTGCTCCTAAGGTACCCAGTTCAGCAAGCTCTCCTTTCAAGGATTCCCTCTGAGACCTTCCTCCTGAGAAGACATCCACTCTGGCCTTGAACACTTCTGGGGACAAACAGGGAGCTCCCTCCATAATGGGGCATGCTGCTTCTGGTATTGGGACAGTTCCAGTTGGTAGAAATTTCTCTATTCATCAAGCCCACCCACTGGTGTTCATTCTGTCCTCTAACTTCATAGACAAAGTCTAATTTCAATTCCGCATGGCAGCCATTCAAATATTTGATGATACTGTATTAATACAGTATTTTTTCCTCAGGTAGATTTTCTTTATAAACTATTCCCTTTATCATCCTATGAAAACTCTAGCTAAAATATATCTCTTAGAAAAAAGTTGGCATCTGGAAGTACTCTTAAAACCTAGTTATACCATGGTGCATATAGAGCACCTGGGACTAATTTTTACCCTTGGCTCGACCCTCTGGACACTTTCTTTTACCTTCTAATTTAATGTCACTTAATTTGCACTTAGTGGACCATTCTGGCTATCAGTGCCTATCTTTTCTAGGTGCTTACATACTGTCTAATTAATATCAATCTATCCTTAGTTTGCAAAAGATCAAAATAAAATTTACTCTATATATTAAAATGTATTTTCATAATTTTGAAATTTTGACAAGTTGCTATTTTTCAGGCTTGAGGAAACTGTGATTTTTTTTTTTTTTTTTTGAGATAGGGTCTTGCTCTGTCAACCTGGCTAGAGTACAATGGCATCATCATAGCTCACTGCAACCTCCAGCTCCTGGGTTCAAGTGATTCTCCTGCCTCAGCCTCCCTAATAGCTGAGACCGCAGGCACATGCCAACGCACCTGGCTAATTTTTTTCTATTTTTTTGTAGAGAGAGGGTTTTTTTCTATGTTGCTTAGGCTGGCTTACGCCAGCAACTGTGATCTTCATAACTTCTCAATATTTATTCCCATTGAGAAGCAGGTTCTGTCATTCTCTTGAATGGAGCTCATCTGGGTCTGGAAAATTGTTCTCATTTTAAGAGATTCAGATTTCATCCTACTATCTTTTCATAGATGATTGGTTTTCTGTTTTTTCCAAGCATGTAAGAGGAGTATAGGAATT
>RJWJ010036102.1:0-16253 GCA_004363605.1 Indri indri
CCTACATGCATTTTATGGCAAGTTGCCTTTGACCTTTTAAACATGATATGCATATATATTATATCTATATATCAGTAGAATAATTACTTAAACTGCCACTTTAACTATTAATGCTGTGATTATAATTGATAGAAAATATACATGTGTTTGAAAGTAAAATATACATGCATAGTTAAAAGTACACTGACACTAGAGGAAAGGAATATGATGATGAATACTTAGTAAAACTCCAGTATAGGCATGAAATTCACACAGCACTGCTAGTATTCATTGAATATATACTTTTTAAATTTTTCTTTTTTATTTTTAGGAATGGCTTGGGGGTACATTTATTTTTTTAATTATTATTTCAAAATATTTCAGGGGTGCAAATGTGTTTGGTTATGTGGATAACTTTTGTAATGCTTAAGTCAGGGTTATAAGTGTGCCTGTCACCCAGAAAGTGTTCATTGTACCTGTTAGGTAGTTTTTCACCCATCCCCTCCTCCCCTTTCCCCCTGCTTGATTTCCATTGAGTTTTACTTACGTCTTTGCACATGTGTGCTCATTGGTTAGTTTCAATTTAATAGTGAGTATAAGTGGTGTTGATTTTTCCATTCTTTAGATACTTCACTAAGTATAATGATTTCCAGTTCCTTCTAAATTGTTGCAAAAAGCATTAATTCATTATTCTTCAAGGCCGAGCAGTATTCTACATGTGTTTTCTTCTTCACCCTCAGGATGCCTATGAATCTTTTATTTGGCCATTATACAAAATCCTGTATTTCTTGTAGGCTATGTCCATTCCTCTTAATTCTCTGTTCTTTATTTTTGACTAAGTTAATTCAAAGAGTTTTCTTCAAGCTCTCAAAGTCTTTCTTCTGACTGGTCTAGTCTATTCTTATAACTTTCCACTGTATTTTGTATTTACTCAGATGAATTTTCATTTTCAGAAGTTGTATTTGGTTATTTTTTTAAATATGTTGATCTCTTTAGTGAATTTTTCATTCATTTCTTGAATTTTTTTCTCATTTCTTTGAGTTGGTTTTCCATTTTCTCTTGGATTTCATTGAGCATCCTTACAATCCATATTCGGAATTCTTTATCTGTCATTTCAATATTTTCATTTTGGTTGGTATCCATTGCTAGAGAGCTGGTGTTTCCTTTTGGGAGTGTCCTTTCACTCTGAATCTTTATACTTCCAGGGTTCTTTCACTGATTCCTTCTCATCTGGAGCAGCTATTGCTTCTTGTTTTGGGATTTTCTTTTGTTTAGATGGGGCTTTTTTCCCCCTCTTCACTCATATGGGTGTGTCTGTAGCATATGTTGGGTAAGAACCATTGGCTTTGCTTGTGGGTGCTTTGATGGCAATCTAGGTTCTAGATGGCTGCCTTGGTTATAGGATGTCCTTACTGTGGTAGTTTTCTCAGTTGCTAGCTGTTTGTAGGCTGTAGAAGTCTACATTTTTCTTTTAATTGGAAGGTGATTTGGGTTACATTAGAATAATCTCATATTGGATAATCCAATTAGATAATAATTGGAACTGGGCTCACTTATTTCAATATCAAAAGATACTTCTATGAAGTAGTAAGAAGCATAGAAACAATACTCTAGTAATTTCATGATGACCATTTATACATAGCAAAGAGAATATTCAGTTATTTACCAGTATGTTTTATTTATCAATCTGTTTTAAATAAAACTAGCAATATTTTACACTATGTTTCATACACGTCAAAAAATTTATTTCACTCCAAAGAAATCTTATGACTTTGCACCTTGCATTCCCCTGTCTAAAATGCCTTTCCTTCCTTCTACAATTTCTTATCTTTCACAACATGTACAGATTTTCACCCCCCCGCCATGAAGCTCCCCTCCTCTTCTCCAGATGTAATTACCCCATTCTCTAACTTACTTTGGCTATGTGTATGCAATTTTGGCTATTAAATACTGTATTTTACTATTATTTTTTATATTACACTGTACTTTTTTTGGCCTAAGTGTACACATGGAACTTTGCCTTTAGACTACAAATTCCTCAAAGTTATGTGCTACATTTCATTTTATATCCCTGAATAACTCCAATGCCAGACACAATGAATATGCACTTTAAACATTTGTGGAAATATTACTTTCTCCATAAACTATATTAAAATTTTATTAATTTACCCTATATAATGAAAAAGAATTTTTTTAGACTGATTTTGGTCATTTTACTAATTTAACATTTACTGATTTTTTATAATTTGTATGGGACTTCACTGTTTCTCTTCAAATAAATTGTTTCATAGTAATTTATTTTTTATTACTGTCACTTATTTGAAGGTCGACTATGAATTTTGTATCATGTAATATTATGTGCTACTCTTACTCATCATCATTCTCAATTTTTTCCAAGAGTACATAAAAACTCCTTAATACCCTATTCTCCTTTGTGTTCCTGGTCCCTCTGTTAACCTGGTTCTCTCTCTGTCTCACTGATGGCTTTTTGATTGACTATTTGATAGTTCCTTGTTTCCTTCTATCCCATTAAAGCTTTCCCATATGTTTATCTTCCTCTTTCCTTGGACCCTTAGACTCTTCTCTACAAACTCTCTGTTAGTGTTCTCGTTTAATCCTGCAGATCCAAATTGAAATATCAGTTACCCTTGACTTATTCCTCCTTTAAGCCCCCATACCATCAGTTGGCAGGTCTCTTTGAGTCTGCCTCTCCAATTCCCATTATGCATATTTCTTCACTATCTTCTTTTAAACCTGTTAACAACCTTCAAAATTGTCTCCTGCTTTTATTTTCTATCACTATCTTATTCAATATGGCCATAACACTCTTCCTAAATGGCTGTTGGATTACGATACTCCCTTCCCTCCCTGCCCCAAAAGCTATGGAAAGGAAAGAGAGAGAGACAGAGAGAGAGGGAGAGAGAGACTGAAAGGAGGGAGGGAGGAGAAATAACAGGAAGGAGGAAGGAAGGGGATAAATTCCAGACACTGGAATTCAAGTTATCTTCATCTTCTAGTTCAAAACACCCTTTTCTTTGGCAATGTTCTATCATGTAGCAAACCGTGTGCTCCAGTTGCATGTCTCTGTTCACACTGTGTGCTCCATGTAGTATATTTGCCTCTGATGTCTTGCCTAGTGACATTTTATCATCCAAGAGCATTCTCAAATTGATGGAGCTGTTCCTCATACTATATGCTGGAACTGATTTCTCTCTTTGAACACCAGCAACACTTGTTTGTATCATTTGCATTTCATAGTTAAATAATGTATTATAAGGATGTTAGTACACATTTCTTTTCTTTTGCAGAGTTGCTAGCTCCTTCAGGGTGGAAACCATTTTATTCATATCATGATGCCTAACCATGCATATTTAATATTCATATATATGTAAATGTTAATTTATTCGAGATGTCAGTTAATGAAGATGATCATTACTACTGAGAACTTATAAATCTGAATGAATGTTAACCCATTCACAGTAGCCATTTTTGAAAGCTCCATATTTATTTCAGCAGTGCTGCCACCATTCTAATGTATGTGAATTATCTGAAGTCAAGAAAAAATATTTTATTTTAGGTATCTATTATATATAATGCACTGACTGGCATACAGTAGGTTTATCAGTAGCTGTTAAATTATTCAATACACAAAGGAATATTTTTGGCTTATTTCTCTTGAGTGTGGCTCTAACGAGTATGTTCAGTAATAGCAAATGTTCATTTTTGTTGATGGTGGCTCTCCCTTTTTGTGAAAATAGACAACAACTATGAGCCAAATTTGGTGCATAATATTAGTCATCAAGCTAACGAGAGTAATTTTTGACCACAAGAATGAGAAATAATAGAGGAAAAGAGAGGGTTTGCGCCAACTCTAAAATCTTTTTAGCTAGCATGCCAGGCATAGTCATAACTTGTATTAACTCTATTAGAAACATATTTAAAAATAGTTTATCTGTATTGTTACCTATTTTGTATTTTGCTGATTTGTTGTTTCAATGATACTGAATACTTACTCCTTTGTCTGTCCTTTCAATGTTGTCTCTAAGTATCTGAACCAAATTAAGCAACAAAGCATATGCTTTTAAGTAACAATACATATGAAGTTGGGATTGGACACCATAGTTAATCAGATTCTATGAATGTTTGAGGTCTGCAAGTGGGAACTGTGTGCATATGGTTGGATTGAAATTGAGATAAACACTTTTCTTCACATAAATTTGTGTACAATTGTGGAAAACATCACAACAAACTGATGCATTCACATGGTTCTTAAGGGTCAATTTTTGACAGGTGTCTTTCTTTCTTACTCCTTACTAAACACAATATAGGACAAATTGTTAAAAAGCTAACTGTAAGGGAAGTTGAGTTCTAGATTATCCAGGGGGAAAAAAGCAAGTGCAATGAATTTTAGAATTAGCAGATACTCCAGATGGTTGGCATACAGCCACATCTGCAAGGAGGGTGATAGAATGAGTGCCCCCTCCGATATACAGGAATAAAATTTTTCATTTTTGATTCTTTCATGGTTATGTTATTCTAAGATGATAGCAAAAAACAGGAAAAACTGTATATAATCTGGAAGATATTTGTTTTATCCCCAAATACTCAATGTTTTGTGATATCATCAGATCATTAGCAATCTGAGGCAAAACATATGCCATGTTATATTCCATATCTTCAACTGCGTGCCACAGTTTTGACATAATGCCTTACATGTAGTTGGTACCCTATCCATACTTGCTGAAATTAACATATAAACTTCAAATATTGGGGAAAGAGATACATTTTAAGTTGGCAATACTAAAATAATAGATGATAGACTTTAAATTTGGCTTCTCATTGTCTATAACTCCTAAAGTGTATTCCATAGAACATTTTATACTCATTCTGCAAAAAAAAAAAAAAAAAAAAGGCTCTTAACTGTAAGATTCTTGTATATCTCTTAGCTATTTATAGTTTTTGGCCCCAAAATATCACTGAAATGTCCTAAAATGAAGAAACTACATTAATTGTTTCATCCAAGTCTTTCCAAACATTATTTTGATCATAGACACATTTTTTTGGCAAGGAATTCCTATTAACACTCTACATACATTCTGTAGCACCCAGTTTGAGAAAGGCTGTCTTAGCCATCCATTTCTGAAATACTTTGCTGGGCTATTCAGTTTAGAAGAATCTAGAGGGGTATGAAGAATTTCTGGCTCATCATTTGCAAAGCATAAGCTTCTGTTGTCAAAGCATTCTCCTTCAACGACTCCAAATGGATCAAACATTCCCGGTTTGGATGCCTGATGGTGGAAATCACACCACAGATTGCTGTGTTGCATTAAGGCAATTCTGTCTCTCTTCTCCTCCTATAGTTAAGAAGACTTGTTGGCTTGTTTCCACATTCTGCTCCCATTCACAGATGAGCATTAGAGAGAATTTGGAAATGGAAGGCCTTTATGTCTGCCGTGAACAGGGTCAATTCAGTGTGGCAGCTGTGAGCTAGTGACATAGACTTATATTGACACAACCCACTTTTTTGCTGCAGAATCACAAAGTGAAAGCACCCGGGGCTCTTCTGCCGTTTTCAATAAGATACGAATTTTTCTCTTCCTTGTATTAAGCAGAGATCTGTCATCTTGACTTGTACACTAAATGGTCCATTCTGACTGCCTTGTTTGCGTCCAATCCCAGCCAGAATCCAGAAACATGTGTTAACATTCGGCATGTTTGGGGGCTAGTTGGAAGGGCCTGAGGCAAGACTCCCTGATGCCTGCTGGAGGCTAGTCAATAATCATTAGCCCTTCAAGTGGTGGATGCCCAACATAAACTGTATTTATTTATTTAAAAAAATCTTTAAGCCACAGGGAAAGGCATTTTAGAGAAAGCAGTTTCACAGCAGTTACTAGGTTGTAATAAAGATATAGTTATGAGGGAGTGGGAGGCTGACAGAGGGGGCGCTGTTCTCGACAGAAAGAATGGGAAACCATCAAAGTAAATTAATTAGGCTCTGTAGGGCAATATTACTCAGAATCTTTGCAGTATTTTTTTTATGGCCAACATTCCAAAGATCATCACTGAGGCCAAAAAACGACCACCTTGCAAAAGGAAATCACCAGTATGCAAGATGCATCAAACTCTTGTGTAGTATCAAGCACTGCATAGGTTAAATTATTAAATAGCAGGTTAAATATAATCCCTGACTTCTTAGTTCTCTCATTCTGAGATAGACAAACCGAGACTGTTGCTATTAATAAAATGACATACAGAAACACAGGCAGCTTTTAAAATATTAACTGAATTTAAGTCAAATAAGGTGAGTGTTTTGTATGCGCACAAATTTTTCTCTATTTTAGTGGTGGAAGGTGAAGAATGCCTAGTGCATAGAAAACTTATTAGACAGAAAAAAAAAAGAAACATTTATCTGTGTGTTTACGTAATACTTTTAAAATTGACCCCTTTCTCCAAATTCTAATGCCCAAATCTTGCTACATGCTACATGATCTAGAAGACAGTGAAGTCTATCAAGTAAGCTCTGGAGCACAAGCACATTTACTCATCCTTTAACTAAATAAAAACTTTGAGCTTCTCTACACTGAACCCAGCTCTGTGCTCAGAACATATCTCCTAATACAGAGTCCAGCAATTCCAGCCAATAAAGACAATTAGCAATGCAACTATTCGAGTAATTTTCCAAAGAGTAGACAAATGTTAGGAACCTCAAACCTAAGCCCATTAATCTGTTGGGTTTTATTTATATAATTTATTCATATTAGAGGCATCCATTTTAAACCCAAGGGTATAAATTATCACATATTTCTTCTGCTCTTTTTTTAGGTCCTGACTCAGATGACATTTCCACTCAACGTTGTGCTTTAAAAACTTTCCCTGTGGAATTAAGTTTCTACTTGGACCTCAGCTGAGCAGCAGTCAATTAGAGGGAAATAAGCCTAAAAGGATGAGATTAAAAGATTCAGAAACGGGTGGAGGCTGTAAGTACTCAGGATGGGGGCGAAGAAAGTTAGCACTGCCATTGGGCTGAAGCCAGGCTATAGCCAAGCACCATTCAAAATAAAGAGCCTGGGAGAAAGGTCATAAGTCCAAGCAGAGTCCATCTGAAATATCAATATAAAGGGCAAAAAAATGGAAGAGAGATACAAAATAAGAAGACAGAAATGAGGGCTGCAGGAATAAGGGAATAAGACTTGGAAGAGAAGGAAGAGGGCAGAACGCAGATGGACTCACTGAGACTAGGGAGTGATGCTCTTGCCTTATTCTGGTGGTGGTACTAGATTCTCAAGAAAGCTAAACAGGTAATAAATAAATAAATAAATAAATAAGGTGGTCTGTATCCGAAATAGAGGTAACATTAATGGCATGGGAGGCACAAAACCTGGATTTGAATATTACTCTCAGTCTACTAATTCTTAATATTATTTATATTACTTTAGAGAAATTGGTTAACTTGCCTCAGGGTCTTCAGTTTCCTTAACTGGAAAATGGTGGAAATACATCATACCTCACTGCCTATGATAAGATTAAATAAGACGACGTATGTAAAGTGTAAAACACAGTGATTAGGATATAATAGGCATTCAGTAAATGGTTAGCTGGTGTTGGTAATTATTTATTTGATACTAATGATATCTTAGAATAGTTTTTATTTCTTACAGATAGCTATGAGTGAGAAGAAAATAATTTTTCCAAAACTGGAGGCAAGTCACAGCAAAGCATAGTTTTGGATTTCATTTACTTTCATTTTCTTTTCTTTTTCAAGTTGTGAAAATGCACACTGATAGTCAGGGCCAAAGTAGTATGAAGATTCACATGTGTGAAAAAGTGCAATAGGAGTCATCAGGGAACACAACGTGCAGGTATATCGGGAGGAAACGAAGACCTCCCCTGGAGCCTAAGGTTCAGATACTAAAGCATCGAACTATCCAGAGCCTAAGAGCCCACAGTATTTGGGGGTCGTTTCAATGCAACCGTCATTGTAAATGATTAATGATGGGACTTTTATGTCTAACCTCGACACTTGAAGAAAAAATAATTGAGAAAATGGACTCAAACACTGTATCCCCTATTTGAGTTCCTTCAACCTATGTTCACCTCTGGGCAGATATTCCACTATTCTTGGCTGGCATCAGAGATTTGACATATCAGATCTTATTTTTTTTACCTCATGTGTGTTTTCAAAAGTATTATAATTAGTCTTAAATTAGAGTTATCAGTTTACCTTTCCCTGGCAGAGTGGTTTGCTTATAGTAAGTTCTCGACAAAATTTGGTTGAATGAATTAATAAATGAATGAATGAATGAGAGAGTTTGCAGATAGCAGGATCCATCTCTTACTCTTTTTTTTATATCATCACTGGAGTCTTGCATATCAAAAAAGTGTTAAAAATACTAATTTGAAGTGCATGATGAGTAAATTGCTGCTGGTTTTACTTTCTGGCATTTTAACTTTTATTTGATTTCACATTCCTATAATGAGGTTCCATGTTTTCATGACTACACTTGAATTCCTCCAAACATATTTGAATCTATTATGGTCTTTTCTATTTTTGTTGAAAAATTCCAAATGTATCAGATAAGTATAATTAAAAATTTTCCCTTTCATAAACTATTACATAATTTTCAAACCAATCAGTGTTTCTAAATTTGAATAAACAGCTCTTCTGCGATCCTAAAAGTGACTTTTTTCTCTAGTTCTTTATAAACACACACACACACACACACACACACCACACACACACACATGCACACACATAGCATACTACATGAACTATGGAGCAAGAAGCCACAACCTTAACTCAACCTGGGCCAATTAGAGTGCTGATAATGTAGATGTGTATTTCTGGCATACTCTCTCATGGAGTTTCTTAGGAAAGACTAAACTGCAGCACATTTATAATTTAGTATTATTTTCTCATATTGGAATCGCTTTCTCTAATTCCAGTGTCAGAATGAGATTGCCAAAAGACTAGCGAAAAGTAACGTAGGCACTGAGAGAAACCCGGTCTTGTGGACACCATACAGATGCCCTGCTGGGGACAAACCCAATTGAATGCTACAACATCAGTCTGGGAAAAACACCTCTCTAAAGCTGTTTCCAGATATCAAGATGTGCTAAGAGAGAAAACTAATAAAGAAAAAGATTCTGCAATCATGTCAAAACATAAAGCAACGGTTTTGCTTAGAGGAATGAGCGGCTCTCTTAGTTTGTAATACCATAATAGAAATTCCCAAGCCTGTTGTGCTAATTAAACTAAAATTTACTGAGAAGTAATAAAAGTAGAGGCAAAGTTAATGTTGAAATAGTGTCCAGAGACCCTTAAAAGTGAGTGTGATGAAAGAGGTAGAAGAAAAGAGGCAGTGAGTGCCCTCAAGGTAATAGCATGTGTGTGTCGTGGACAATGATTCGAGGCAAGTGTGTACGACTAGAATGTTTGCTCAAACCATGAAGGGCTAGGAGCCTTTTGTGGGGTTTTCAATATCCACTGGTAAAATAGAACAGGCCTCCAGCTTTCCAAAGCCTCAAGCTGAGTTTACATTTTCCAGCCTTTCCCTAGAGGTTTGTTATTCTATTATCTCTGCTTGTTTCTGACTTGTCTTCCTTTTTTGCTCTGCCATTTCTTGCCACTTCAGTTCTACAACCAAGCAAGTTTCTCTCACTATGAACTAGACCCGTACTAGATAGACTAGATGACACACTGCCCCCCTAGCTTAACTCTCTACTCTTCTCTTTACTGTGAGGAACTTGATTGCTGCATAAAAAAGATCTCAGTAAACAATAGAGCAGAAAATAAATGCTCACAGGAATGTTCACCATCCTGCCGCTGAGACCCCATCTTTACTTTTCAGGTTTCTCACTCTAAACCTATTTGTGGAAACCTTTGTGTGGACAGTTTCCTACCTTCCTGAAATGTGGTCCAGTCCCAAGTAAAACAGCCAAATACTCTAAATACCCACTTCCCTCCCCATGTCTGCAGAGCCAAAATCATTTGTATAATTTGTAATTATACAAATGCAAATGAACAAAGGCAAAGTTATCAATGCCTTTACTCATATCTGAAGTTATCCAATCAATAAACTATCATTTATCTCCTCTTTGTTGTGTCGTCCTGATTTCCTAATCACAGCATCTGTGAAAGGACTTTTATTCCTGAACCTCAGCAGGAAGCCAGAGTATCAACATTGTGACCCACATTTGTCAACTGCCTTATTATTTCCAAGAAGCTTCAAATAAACTATTACCTCATTAAAGATTAAGATTCAGTTGGTTTCAAGGGAGACTCTGGGACAATCTGCCCTTTGGATCATTTTTTTTTCATGTTCTTTTATAAAGCAGAAATTGGCAAACACTTCCTGTAAAGAGTCAAATAAATATCTTAGGCTTTACATGTCATGCACTCTTTGTTGCAACTACTTAGCTCCACTGTTACTGGTGAAAGTAGCCATAGACAACACATAAACAAATGTGAGTGACTGTGTTGCCGTAAAACTTCACAAAAAGAAGTGATGGGGTGGAGTTGGTCTGTGGCCTGTTGCTTGCTGACCCTTGCTGTAAAAGGTTTGTTTACAAATTCCTAAATACATCTTGGGCTTTTCCATCTCTTTGTGCTTGCACATGGCTATTACTCAGCCTATATGTCCCTTTGAACAAATTAGAAAAAGGGAAAATGTGCCTTCTCTGGGACAACAATGTAGAGAAAAAACAGCCCTTCATGAGAATGAATTTTTTTTTTTTTTTTAAAGTACCCCATCTGGGTAGATGAATAAGAAAATGATGCTGCCTCTGAACTAAAGGACACTGGGTAAGTGGCTTGGTTATGGCCTTCTTGTTAGGACTTAGACACAGACACAGGCTGGATTTCAGCTTCTAGCTTTCCCCTCTGCAAGCAGCAGAAAGCACACCCATGTGAGGCAGCCATATCTTAGAGTATAGCTTCCCTCCAGTCTGGAATAGCGAGCCTCCTTTTCCACTTCAGCTATCATATCCTATCAATCCATGGTTCAACTTTAATGATATTCCCTTGTTAAAATTTTTGAACCCCATCCCCACCCATAGTGGTTTTTTCCACCTCAAAATACCCATCGCTTTATTTCATTTGTGGTACACTTTGCTGCATGGCTAGCACATTATACCTGTTGCATTCTTATCATATTCAGCATTCTATAAATATTATGATTTTTATTTTTTGTGCCTCATGTTCAATCAAAATTTTGGAAATGCTGTCTATGGTGGAAATCAATCCCCAAAGTAAGGGCAGACGTAAGGTGATTATTATTTCAGTAGACTAGAACAGATACCTCCAGAAAGCTGCAAGTGTTAATTCAGGTAAGTTTTCACAATGCTGAAAAATATTACCTTATGAGTCACTGTGACTTCATCATTTTGAGACTCTCAGTATCTTTCTATTCTGAAAAGTCTTGTACGTGAAGAAGCAGCTCAGTAAATTTCCACCCAACTTCCTGTGGCCTATCACTGTGACTGTTTGGTCTGTAACTATAATTTTGCAGGTCAATCATTTGTTTTATTATCTCTTGAGATATAAAAAGACATCAAAAATGTGAAGTTTATACCTGCTATATAATTTTATACATGCTATAGTGTATAAAATGTGAAGTTTATACATGCTATATACCATGTTCTTTAACAGTGTAGCATACATTTGGGGATGACATTTCTCAGTATAAGAATGTTTTACACAGGAAGATATTTTCTCTTTAGTTTCATTTCATAATAGGCTGGAATAGGAGTCAAAGAAATATAAGAGAGTATGATCTAGTATTGACAGATTTTATTCACAAGCTAAAATGACTCCAGTCAGGTGATAACAGTGACCTAAGCAGAACACATTAGGCCAAAGAATTAGCCCTAAAATTTTGTGAAGAGAGACCATTTTCATAATTTAATGGGGAAAAGATATAGAAGACATATGGAATTTTAAATCTAAATTGTTGATGAAAAACTGGTTTTTACTGTAATATTCCAAAACTAAGAAATCAGTTTCTTAGTTTCACATGGTGAATAGTGACTGTCTTAAGAAAAAAAAAAAAAAATCTATGTTTCCAAAGGCAATTCAAGAATCTGCCAAAATAAATAAAATTAAAAATACATTCAAAAGAAAAATACTATACTTAAAAAAATCTTTTCATAACTTTTAATTAGAGCAGGATGAAACCTGGCAGCTTCATCTGGTATACTTCAAATGAGAAGGTGAATGCCCTAGGATGAATCCAGTCCCCCAATTGACAGGTCAGAGAGTGATTTTACTTAATTAAACCCATGGAGGGAATTCTTCTTTGGGTTTATGTAAGGGCTATTGAGAAGGGAAATAAAAGAAGGAAAAGGATGTCTTCCCTTGCTGTGACTCTATGAAGGGCTGCTTACTATCCATTGCATGCAAGTTGTCCCCACTTCCCCACCCCCAGGCATATACTCCTACTGGGGATCAGATCTGGAGAGAATCTGGCAGAAGGCATTGCTTGAGTCTGTTTTTGTTACCCTGATAATTTGCTTTTTTGCAATACTTGTAAAGCATCAGTTTTAGTTTTGGAAGCATACAGCCCACCCACTGAGGCAAAGTGTTCTTTTCTTGACTAAGCATATGCCCGCTTCTTGGAGAGAATGTGAGAAGAGGTTAAAAAGGCTCCACACTTGGGGAAATAAAGAATTCTTTAATGTTGAAAGACAAAATTGAGGCTTTTGAATACTGAAAGTTAAAACTACATCTACATGAAATCCAAAGACAGATGCTACATAGTTATTTCACTCTTCCATTGATTGTTTGTTCATTCATTCCTGCCTGCATACAATTAATTTTGCTGGCCACTTACTAATTGCCAGGCATGATTTTATTTTTAATGATTAAATGGTGAAGAGAGAGACAGAGTCCTTGCTCTTATGGATCTTATATTTGTAGAAGGCCTACCATTGAAAAACCTCTAGGTTAGAAAGCCAACTTGTCATGTAAGCCTTAGGTTATTAATGATGAGGCCACCTGAGTTTTTAAAGGACAAAAGCCAGGTAGCAGGGAGACTCAGTCCTCCTCTAACCTGATGAAACTCTCACCCACTAACTATTCGAGAGATAAAATGGGCAGCTGCTGGCCATGCATGCTTTACCACTTGACTTATCTTTTGCCCTAGACTGTTAGATTGCATTTATTACGTATGGTTTTTAAACATACAAGACAACTGCAAATGTGTTCCCAAACTTTACATTCCTGCTGAGTCACTTATACTGTACCTCTTGATGCTCACATTCTCTAATCTAGGAGATGGATGGGAAAGAACCAAACAAATAACATTAGAAGATAATGACAGACCTTTGAAAATGTTAAAAGAACACAAATAGGTTAATGATGTGGAGGTTACAGGTAAGAAATGTTTTTAGGTGGAGAAAGCAGAATGGCCTCTCAGAAAAGGTAATATTTAGATTGAAACTTACCAAGGATGATAAGACACCTAACCTGAGAAAAGCTATGGGGAAGATTATTCAAATAGAGGAAACAGCAAGCGGAAAGTACCTAAATCAGTGAAGAGTAAAGGGGTCCTAGGAATAGACAGTAGGCTAGTGTGGCTGAGGATGGGCAGTGAAGAGAAGGCAGTGTAAGATATTGAAACATTGGCCGAGATCAGATCATACGAAAACACAAATTATATCATGCTCTAAGTTCATCCTCCATGTTCTTATTTATAGCTATGGAGATGGGAAACAATAAACTGAAGTTCTAAAAGATAAATAAATAAAGCCAAATAGTACAAATTAAGCTAGGCAAAAATTAAGATGTTTACTAAGTACTTAAATGGCAACCAAACCATGGATAATTACTTTCCTAAGAACTTCCCTCATTATGACACAGATATGTGAAGGATTAGTGAATGCTATGAGAGTCTTTATGAAGAAAAATACAGAGATTCATGCTAAGGTGTTAACAATTCAATTATACATGAGTACAATAAAATGATGTTGATTTTTTTGGTCAAATTTATTAATTTTTTTCTAGAATTATGGAAATTTAGTTAAAATTAAAGTAATGGTGTTTCCAACCTAGTAGTAATATAGAATGATCTACTACATTGGTTTCTGGACATTTTCATTCTTCACAGAACCATTTTTAAAATACAGTCCCTAGGTAGGTGGAAGCTGGGTTTCCCTCTGAAAACCAGCTATCCAACTGAAATATTTTTCTATTGAACTATTAAAACAAAAAGAAACCTGGAAAGAAATACAAAATGTCAGCATTTGTTGGAACAGAAACAATTAAAATGTGCCTACGGCTAACGGCTGTCACAGAAAGTTTGTAAGACAACTTCGAGATGGTTTAATACCAAAATCATGGTGCCGGCACTTGGGGCTTAAAGTAAAGAGAAGAGGAAGATTCTCAACTGAGTAAATGTCTTAGTTGAGGTTCTTCATTGGAGAATAGGCATATATTAATGCATATTAATATAAACATTGAATCCTCATTATTATTCTGTGAGAATAATCCTAGTTTTATAAGATCTCAGATAGCATTTATATGATCAGCTCATTAGATTCTTGCTTGTAGACTCAGCACCCTCTGGATTATCTGCAACCAATCCTTTAGCAGTCATGTGCTCTTCCGGGCTCACTCTCCTTGCAATCAGTTAGCTGGTGGTCAGGGAATGAAGATTAATTTTAATATTTGCCTTAGGCAAACAATTCAGAAGGCAGATCTCCTGTTAAAATGTTATGTATGCCTAAACCAATTATGAAATATAAATGACTTCTGGATTCTCTCAAACCAAAAATGTACTAGAGACCTTGATCTACTATAGGATCCTCCTATCTAAAAATAATTTCTCAAAGAAATTTATTTACTTTTTTTGTTTTATAAGACCATTGTATCTTTGAGATGCAATTGAAGCATTTATAATTAGAACATGTGCAGTCTTTGTTTCCCCTCAGAGGTGCTCAGTGAATACATTCTTACTGATTTTTTCTAACTCTATTTAAGTTCCAAATTTTTTTGTTTTTTGTCTGTCTTTTCTGGGTAGATGTACACTAAGACAGATTGGACTGACTGAAGACTGTTGGGCACAAGTATCTATACACTGAAGTATCAGAGAATGTGGAAGTTTTTGGACTAAAAAACAAAAATACCCCATTGCCTTATTTACACAAACAGAACATATTAAAGACAAAAATTAACAGATAAGAGTCTCAATATTCCAAAGGAAGTTTTATTTCCCAAAGTGAAAGTCTATTAGACCCAGCTCAATTTATGAACTTAATCTTATCTTTTAGCCATATAGGAACTAGCTGATATTATATTTGCTGATGATCCCAAAGTGAAACATTGCTATTCCAAGTCATTCTAGTTACTTTGAAAAAGAAGTCTTCAAATAGTGTCAGTGTAAAAATGTAGAGTGAATGCCTGCTTACAATGAGTTATTGAGTTATTTGACATTTAAAAAAGAAATACCTAGTTGTCTGTCTTTTACTTCAAAAATTCAGTTTTTATTTAGATTTTGGTTTAAATTTAGCATTCATTGAAAAAAAAATGTGATTGTCCCAGAAAAACAAAGTTTTCGGGACTATTTAATCTCTCAATTTACCATAGTACTGTTTAGTTTAATGGAACAAATGGTTTGTTTTTACAGAGCCAGTTGGCCAAGGATTAACATTACTTAAAAAAAGATATAAATCCCTCATGGAGCATAGAAACAATGCTTGCATATCATATTTTCATGAATGAATATTCCTCAAGATATAAATCAAAAGAGGAGATGTGGTAAAGCAAATGAAAGCCCAAATGTAGAACCCTTAGATTTCTGTGTTAACAAACAATGCAATATGCAATATATGGGAAGAATTGGAGGCAAGCAATCTTATAAGTATTAAGAAATTAAAATTTGCTATGAGATTGTCCTGTTGCTTTTAAATGAACTTGGAAGTAGATCAGGAGGTGAGAGGTGGCACACACAGTGGAAATCAGCCATCTAGCCCCCAACACAGGCCAAGGCCAGACATAGGTCTAGCACCGGGGAGAAATGTGGCTTTTTATTTTCTTTCTGTGTTAAGCAGAATAGAGCATTTCAAACTGAAATCACATAGGTAAACATCCTGTTATACATTATAGGAAATATCTACACAGAGAAAATTCCAAATTAAAAAATTACATTCTTTTTAATAATTTTAATGGATTGCAAAACATTGAGGACACTGTGAACTTTTTTCCTTCCTTGAGGGCAATCTCTGGTTAACTCGTCCACTGTTGTATCTTCATCACTCAGGAAAAGGTCTACTTCATATTA
>RJWJ010036103.1:0-16247 GCA_004363605.1 Indri indri
GTGAAAGAAAAAATTGCAAGTCTCTCTCTTTAAATTAAAAGCTGGAAATGATTAAGCTTAGTGAGGAAGGCATGTATAAAGCCAATAGGCTGAAAGCTAGGCCTCTTGTGCCAAACAGTTACAAGTTGTAAATATAAAGGAAAATTTCTCAAAGGAAATTAAAAATGGTACTCCAGTGAGCACATGAATGATAAGAAAGTAGAACAGCCTTATTGCTCATATGGAGAAAGGTTTAGTGGTCTGGATACAAGATCAAACCAGCCACAATATTTCCTTAAGACAAAGCCAAATCCAGAGCATGTAGTCCTTAACATCAAGGCAAGACCCTTCACCAGCAAAAAGATTACACTCACTGAAGGCTCAGATGATTGTTAGCATTTTTAGTATTTTTTAATTAAGGTATTTGCATGGGTTTTTTAAAAAATATAATGCTACTTAATAGACTACCGTATAGTGTAAACATAACTTTTATATGTACTGGGAAACCAAAAAATTTGTGTGACTTGCTTTATTGTGATGGTCTGGAACCAAACCCGTATCTCTGAGCTTTACCTGCAAATAAAACTTCAATTCTTAATATTTATGATGTTTTAAACTATAGTTTACTAATATTGGTCTATGTTTTTAAATTTCTCTATACACTTATAACCAACAGAAACAGGGTTTTAAATGTTTTGACACACATTTATGCATCATAATTTTCCCACTGATTATTCAGATCACATTATGGAGTCTCACCTACATGATCATTTTTAGTCTCACAATGCTGTGCAAAGCAAAAACTACTGGTATTCAGGAAGCATGAAGCGAGTTTCTCATTATACTATGTATTCATCAGATATTTCTACAGCACTGGGTTGGTCCAGTTTAGGCTTTACAACCAAAGACTGACATGGAAAACTTGAAGGAGAAGATGAAGGCAATAACAACTAAGAAGCTAAAAAACCAAGCCATAGAAAAACTATTTGAGGAAACAAAGATTTTAGCTACTGAAAAGAAGGTTGAAGTGGTAATTTAACTATGGTTGATCTTTATTGACTTTTACATAAGGGATACTGACTAGTCATTGTGCATCTCTAGCAAAGACTGAACAAATAAAAACCAATTTTAACTGGATCATGATGGATCTGGGTTAACTTAAGAATGAGGCCGGGTGTGGTGGCTCATGCCTGTAATCCTAGCACTCTGAGAGGCTGAGGCGGGCGGATTGTTTGAGCTCAGGAGTTCGAAACCAGCCTGAGCAAGAGCGAGACCCCGTCTCTACTAAAAATAGAAAGAAATTAATCGGACAACTAAAAATATATAGAAAAAATTAGCCGGGCATGGTGGCGCATGTCTGTAGTCCCAGCTACTCGGGAGGCTGAGGCAGGAGGATTGCTTGAGCCCAGGAGTTTGAGGTTGCCGTGAGCTAGGCTGACGCCATGGCACTCTAGCCTGGGCATAAGATTAAGACTCTGTCTCAAAAAAAAAAAAAAAAAAAAAAAGAATGAACTTACAGTGAAAGAGGTACTATATATCAGAACAGGTTTCAAAGAGAACTGTGTAATTTTCTTTCTGGAAGTCCTAAAACATAGAATCAGTTCTTATTCAACTAGAATGGTTTAAGTTTTTGAAAACAGGAAAGGCAAGATGGACGGTATGGCCTGTAAAGGTCTCTGCCAGAGCCAAGAGGCTATGATTTTTACTATTGAAGAACTTTATCTTACCCTAAGCTGCCAATTATTTCTGAGCACTGTACTTAAATTGTTCTTTGCTTTGTACATTCAGCTCCTCTTCTCCCAGTCCCTCTCCAGATAGAGGGCGTTAGATTATGGGGTGGAACTCTGATAGGAAAGGAAAGCTGCAGAACAATCCTGTTTTCAGTGAGGCCCTGTGGCGGGGACTGCAGTGGCTTTGATGCAGGCAGCTCCCATAGCATCAGCGCATCCATGCAGACGAGCCCTGCACACCTGGGACAGGTCCTTGCTGCTGCTGCTGCACTCTGTGCACGCAGACCAGCACTGCTCCCGAGCACCCACTTGAGTTTGAAATATGGATATTCATTATAAAAACCCATTGCCAAGTTAGGCTTATTAACACCCTCCCAGGACAAGGTATTTACAGAGAAGACAAATATGGACCTTTCGAGCTCTGTTCAGTACTAACAATTCTTTTTTTTTTTTTTTTTGAGACAGAGTCTCACTCTCTTGCCTGGGGCGAGTGCCGTGGCATCAGCCTAGCTCACAGCAACCTCAAACTCCTGGGCTCAAGCGATCCTACTGTCTCAGCCTCCCGAGTAGCTGGGACTACAGGCATGCGCCACCATGCCCGGCTAATTTTTTTTCTATGTATATTTTTAGCTGTCCAGTTAATTTCTTTATATTTTTTTGTAGAGATGGGGTCTCGCTCTTGTTCAGGCTGGTCTCGAACTCCTGAGCTCAGAACAATCTGCCCGCCTCGGCCTCCCAGAGTGCTAGGATTACAGGCGTGAGCCACCGCGCCCGGCCTAGTACTAACAATTCTTGACCAATAAACCAGACAATTCTTGCCACGATAAATCCAAAATTTCTTGTCCATCAAGAATCATCAGGCCTACCAGGTGAGGGACTACTTGATATTTTTAAACAGGACACTGACCTGTTCTCCATTCTATCTTCTCACCTCCATTTATGTATTAGCTCTGCTAAACTTGAAATTCACGCCAGTATTCTTAGGAGATAGCTCAATAATGAAATCTCTAATATGGTGCAGTGTCCTAGCCTTGCATCCTTCGTCCAACTATAGGTTTCCAAGAGAAAAACCATGTGACAGAAAAAATCCAAACCTTGAATGCTGATAGCTCCCAACAAAATGAAGAATGAGAGACACAGAAGTTCCTTAAACTGTAAGTTACTTAAAGATAAGGTGTCTTCTATTTTTAAAGACACTACTAGGCATGTAATATTTGCTTTCTGCTATATACTTTTTTGTGTGTGTGACAGAGTTTTGCTCTGTTGCCCGGGCTAGAGTGCCATGGCATCAGCCTAGCTCACAGCAACCTCCAACTCTTGGGCTCAAGCAATCCTCCTGCCTCAGCCTCCCGAGTAGCTGGAACTACAGGCGCATGCCACCACGCCCAGTTAATTTTTTTCTATTGTTAGTAGAGACCAGGACTCACTCTTGCTCAGGCTGGTCTTGAACTCCGACCTCAAGCGGTCCTCCTGCTTCTTCAATATTTAGGAAGAGTGACAGACGGATTGGTATTAGTTCTTGAAATGTTTTGTAGTATTCAGCTGTGAAGCCATCAGGTCCTAGACATTTCTTTGATAGGAGACTTTTTATTCCTAATCAAATCTCCTTACTTATTATTGGTCTGTTCAAGCTTTTTATTTCTTCATGATTCAATCTTGGTAGCTTATATGTGTCTAGAAAGTTACCCATTTCTTCTAGGTTATTTAACTTGTTGGTGTATAATTATTCATCATTGTCTCTTATATCCTTTGAATTTCTGTGGTTATCAATTGTAATGTCTCCTTTTTCAGTTCTGATTTTATTTACTTGAGTCTTCTCTTTTTTTTCTTAGTCTAAAGGTTTGCCAATTTTGTTTATATTTTCGAAAATCCAATTCTTAGTTTTGTTGCTCTTCTGTTTTTCTAGTCTCTATTTCATCTATTTCTGCTTTGATCTTTGTTATTTCCTTCCTTCTATTAACTTTACTCTAAGTTTGTTCTTTTTCTAGTTCCTTGGGGTGTAATGTTAGGTCGTTTATTTAAGATCTTTTTTTCTGGCTGGTCTGAAGGTAGTGAGTTATCTCACTCGATTGTTCACAGTCAGTTATAGATTGAACTCCTTGTTCTACTACTTTCCCCCCTCCTCACTACTTACTGCACTGGACTAGTCTTAAAATAAAAATAAAATAAAATAAAAGATCTTTTTTGATATAGGTGTTTATTGTTGTAAACTTTCCTTTTAGAACTACTTTTGTTACATCCTGTAAGTTTTGGTATATTGTTTCCATTTTGTCTGTCTCAAGGTATTTTTAAATTTCCCTTTTAATTCTTTGACCTATTGGTTAAGGAGCATGCTGTTTCATTTCCATGTATTTGGCAACTAAAATTTCTCTAGTTCTTGACTTCTAGTTTGTGGTCAGAAAAGATATCTGACATGATTTCAGTCTTCTTAAATCATTAAGACGTGTTTTGTTCCCTAACATATGATTTATCCTGGAGAATGTACCATGTGTGCTAGAGAAGAATGTATATTCTGTTGCTGTTGGATACCATGTTTAGTATATTTCTGTTAGGTCCACTTGATGTAAAGCATAGTTTTAAGTCCAATGTTTCCTTATTGATTTTCTGTCTCAATGATTAGTCCATTCCTGAAAGTTCGGTATTGACATCCCCTACCATTATTGAATTGCAATCTCTCTCTCCTTTCAGGTCCTTTAATATTTGTTTTATATATTTAGGTGCTTAGATGTTGGTGCATACATAACTTTTATGGTCTCTTGATGAACTGACCCCTTTATCATCACATAATGACCTTCTTTGTCTTGTTTTACATAAAGTCTATTTTATGTAAGTATAGCTACCACTGCTGTCTTTTGATTTCCATTTGCATGGAATATCTTTTTCCATATTTTCACTTTCTTTTCTTTCTTTTTTGTCTCACTTTAAATCAAAAGCTACCATATTTTCACTTTGAATCTGTGTGTGTCCTTAAAGGTGAAGTGAGTATCTTTTAGGCAGCATATAGCTGGGTCTTGGGTTTTTATTTGACAGCCACTTTATGCCTTCTGATTAGAGAATTTAATCCATTTATATTTGAAGTAGTTATTGATAGGTAAGGACTTACTGCTGCCATTTTGTTAATTTTCTGGTTGTTTTGTAGATCCTTTGTTCCTTTCCTCTTCTCTTGCTCTGTTCCTTTGTAATTTGGTTATTTTCTCTACCAGTATATATATATATATATATATATATTTTTTTTAAGCCAGTCAAATTTAGCAGTGGGGAGTTGTTTAGCAGTATACTTTGATTCCTTACTTTTCATCTTGGGTGTATCTACTATAGGCTTTTGCTTTGTAGTACTTTGAGGCTTACATAGAACATCTTATAGTTATAACAGGCCATTTTAAACTTACAACAACTTAATTTTGATTGCATAAAAATTCAGCACTTTCATTCTACCCTCAAGTTTTATGTTTTTGATGTCAAAATTTACATCGTTTTATACTGTGTATTGCTTAACAAATTATTGTAGCTATTAGTATTTTTAATAAAATAAAAGGTAAAAATAAAGTTTTGCCTTTTAACCTTCATACTACAGATATAAGTGATTTACACATCATCATTACAGTATTAGAGTATTCTGAGTTTGCCTGTACTTACTTTTACCAGTAAGTTTTATACTTTCTTATGTTTTAATGTTACTAATGAGCATCATCTTCTTTCAGCTTGGAGAACTTCCTTTAGCATTTCTTGTAAGGCAGATTTGGTGGTGATAAACTCCCTCAGCTTTTATTAATCTTGGAAAGCCTTTATCTGTCCCTCATTTCTAAAGGACAGCTTTGCCAGGTAAAGTATTCTTGGTTGACAATTCTTTTGGTTTTGTTTTTTGTTTTTTGTTTTTCCTTCAGCACTTTGAATACAGTCATCCTTTGGTATCACAGGGGATTGGTTCCAGGATCCCTCTTGAATACCAAAATATACAGATGCTCAAGTTCCTTATATAAAATGGTATACTATTTTGTATAAAACCTGTGCACATCTTCCTGTATACCTTAAATCATTTCTAGATTACTAATAATACTTAATACAATGTAAATGCTATGTAAATAGTTGTTATACTTTATTGCTTAGGGAATAATGACAAGGAAAAAAAGTCTGTATGTTTTTGGCATTTGACACGACCATGGTAGGCCAAAGTACATTTTCAATCCATGGTTGGTTGAATCTGCTTATGTATAATGCATGGATAGGGAGGTTTGGTTGTATATCATCCCACTCTATCCTGGCCTGTAAGGATTTCCCAAGAAATTCACTGCTAGCCTTATTAAAACTCCCTTGTATGTAATCTGCTTTCCTTTTGCTACTCTTAGGATTCTTTCTTTCTCTTTGATTTTTGACAGTTTGATTATAGTATGTCTTGGTATAGTTTTGTTTGGATTGAATCTGATTGGAGACCTCTGGCCTTCCTGTACCTCGCTATTTATCTCTTTCCCCAGATCTGGAAAGTTTTCTGCTATTTTTTTTAAAAAATAAGCTTTCTACCCCTTTATCTCTCTTTTTCTTCTGTAAATCCAATAACTCAAATATTGCTTTTTGGATGCTGTCCCATAAATCCCATAAGCTCTCTTCATTCATTTTCATTCATTTTTCTTTTTCTCCTCTGACTGTATGTTTCCAAACAACCTGGCTTCAAGTTCACAGATCCTTTCTTCTGCTTGATAAATTCTGCTCTCTATTGCATTTTTAATTTCATTTATTATATTTTTCAGCTGGAGAATTTCTGTCTGATTTTATTTTTATAATTTCAATCTCTCTCAAATTTCTCATTTTTGTCATTTATGGCTTTCCTGATTTTTGTTGAATTGTTTCTCTGTATTTTACTGAAGCTTGTTTAGCTTCCTTAAAACAATTATTTTGAGTTCTTTGTCAGGAATTCAAAAATCTGTTTTTCTTTTGTTTGGTTGGTTTTTCATTTGTTTGTTTATTTTGAGACAGTCTCACTCTGTCACCCAGGCTAGAGTGCAGTGGCATCATCATAGCTCACTGCAACCTCAAACTCCTGGGCTCAAGAGATCCTCCTGCCTCAGCCTGCCAGTTAGCTGGGACTATGGGCACACGCCACTGCATCCAACTAATTTTTCTATTTTTGTGTGTAGAGACAGCGTCTTGCTTTTGCTAAGGCTGGTCTTGAACTCCTGACCTCAAGCAATGCTCCCACCTTGGCCTCCCAAAGTGCTAGGATTACAGACAGGGGCTACTTTGCAGACATGAGCCACTGTGCCCAGCGAATCTTTTCTTATTTCTGTATTATACTCAGTTGCTGTAATATCTCACCTGATTTCCCTAGCTTTTGTGAAGGTATTTTCATGTGCGGACAGTTGTTTAAACTGATATTTCTGGTGGGTATGAGTGCTATAAAATTTTATTTTACCATCTAGCTTTTGCCTAGACCTCCAGTTTCTCTTCTACAGATTCTGACTTAATTGTCTGGGTAGGGATCACCATTGTTTGTTTTTTTAAAGCTCCCCAGGTTATTATTTATTATATAGCCAGAATTTAAGAACTGATGTTCTAGAATTTTGCTACTCAAAGTATTCTACATGTTGCAAATGTAGAACCTCAGGTTCTACCCAGGATCTACTGAAAGCAGAACCCATGTTTTAACAAGATTCCCAGATGATTCATTTAAACATTAAAGTTTGATAAACACTGCTCTTGAACAGTGTCAACCTTGGCTACACATTAGAATCTTGTGGGGAGCTTTTTAAAGAATAATACATGTATCGGTATTTCTTTAATGCTGTCCAATGATTCCAATGTGAGGCCCAGGTGAAAACCACTAAACTATTAATAGAATGCACAAACACAAATAACAACTGCTCAGGTATACTCTAGTCATGATGAGTAAAAGGAAAAGAGAGAAAAGTTGACCTCTCACTTTCAAGATGGGAGACATGGGGACCTACCTTAACATAAGAATGCTGCTAAATGACTCTTATGATGATAAAGGCCTGGAGGGTAACACTGAAGTTTCATCTGGTTTTTACAAGACCCTAAGTGCAATGCTTTACAGCATCTTTGCTCTACGTCTCTAAAACGGGTCTTCATTGTTGTACTGTTCTCTGCCCATTCCTCTCTCCAATCCACACCCAAAGGTTCTACTCTTGAGATTCCTCAAGAAAATGTATTTTTGGTTCTGGGGAAGTAGAATGGATCAAGCTCAAAAGAATTTCTCATTTGGCAGTAAGGTTGCAAAGGATAAATTCCTACCAACACCTTCTCTTGTGGTTCATTTCATTCCTTCAGGGTGCCTGCTGGCAATGACCTAGGTAGGATGTTAAAACTGCTGACAGAATCTAGTCTTTCTCCATGCAAGAAACTGTCTCCCTGCCTATTGTCTCCTTTCCCATGGGCTTCCTTGACGTAGCTCTGCTGTCAAAGTGAGTGACTTTTTCCCCTGGGCCTGATTTTTGTTTTTAAGCGTTTATATTGTTGAAATCTAACTGTGACTATTTCCTCGCTATAATATAGAAGATGCTTGCCAATGATAAAAAGAAAACATATTCCCTCTATCTCTACTCTTTACAGAAAATCCAGAATGATCATACACAGCATAAGAAACAATTAATAATTTCAGTTCATATGACTTCTGTTTCCAAACAACCACAACCATAACAATAATAAGATATGTTCCTCAAGGCTGATGACATTGAGATCTTCCACCTATTAATGTCTCCAGTAGGTCTTTTAAATTTTTTCTACTGTCTTCTTAAAAAAATAAATGTTATTTTGTATATTTAAGGTATACAATATGATGTGGTATATGTGTGTGTGTATAGTAAAATGGTCTGTCTTTTGTGTGAGGTATTTCCTACATCACACTAGAGAGACTTTGTTGGAAAATGTAATTAATAAAGCTACATTTCTTTAACTGGTTCAATGTGGAACTCAGGTATTATCCACACCAATTCATCAGGAAAAGCAGGGTCACAGCTGTTTGCTGGTGGTGTATGATCTTGAGCTATGTATGATTCCTTCTCTACAAAATGAGGATAAGACTACCTTCTTTTTAGTTCTGTTGTCAAGAGTAAATGAGATAATGGATATATAACTGTAAATTACAAAGTACTCTATAAGATTTAGATATGCTTACCATTAGTTGGTAGGAGGAAGTGATATTTCTTGGGAAATGAGTAAAGAAATAATTTCAAAGGACAGATAGATTTCTCTGATGGCAAATCTCTGCACAGGTGAACAAAGGTTCTATTAATGATTCTAGTTTCCTATTAAAGGTAAGAGGCAATTCTATACATTGCCTTTGACATTAGTTTCAAACAAGCAGAATGATCAGAGGCAATGCATATGTGATCCAGCATTCCAGGGAGGGATGTCTATCATTTGTCATGACTGTCGGACTCTCCAGCTCACTCACATTAAATGCAAACCCCCAAACTCCACTGCCATTCAAACTGGCAGGCACTAAGGCTTGAGCACTAAAGGGAAAACAAAGGGTGTTCTTTTAGACTTACTAATGGCTAGCCAGAGGTTTCTATCCCTGGCAGCACAGCTGCTTCTACCAGAAAACTGATGAGATGAGCTTGTGAGATGAGGGCTGATTTCGCATCAGGAAGTCTGGCTGTGATTTGAATGAAAGACTTTTCATTCCAAGGTTCTGCCCTGCCATGAGATAGGCAGGCCTATTTCTATCCAGCTGCTATCTGCCATGCAAGATAACCTCACTTTTTAGAACACAATCTCTGTGGACAATCTGCTGGCAAACAGGCACCAAAACTTCTGGGAAAAGAAAATAAGCTGGAGTCATCAAATGCTGGAGATAGGAAACAAACAGCCATTAACAGTTTCTTCTCTCTTCACAAAAATTCCAAGTTCTTCATTTTGGAAAACTGACCAAAAGTGAAGTCAAGAATATTATTGAGATATAAATGAAATATTTAATGTTGGAATGTTGGATTATTCTAGGGCTCAGTCCTTGGTTTTAGTCTACCTAAACTCATGCCCTTGGTGATCTTAACCAAGTTTCATAGCATTAAATGCCATTTATATGTAGACCCCAAATTGGATACCTTAGCCCAAACCTTCATTTCAAACTCCACAATGTGTGTACAACTGCCTGTTTGACATGTCCATTTAGACATCTGATAGATAACTTAAACTCCACATGTCCAAGATTGAACTCCTTTTTGCAATTTTTTGTTTTGACATAATTTCAGATTTACAAAAAAGTTGCAAGAATGGTACAAAGAACTCCTGTACACCCTTTACCCAGATTCCCTGATAGTTAGCATTTTCCAATATTTACTTAATCATTCTTTCTCCATATATGTATTTATATATTACATGTTATTTTCTTAGCCATTTGATGTTGTAGACATGATGACCCTCTATTCCCCAAATACTTGTATTTTCTAAGAACAAGAATGTTTTCTAACATAACCACAGTATAATTATCCTAATCAAGAAGTTAACACTAGTCGGACGCAGTGGCTCACGCCTGTAATCCTAGCACTCTGGGAGGCCGAGGCTGGTGGATCGTTCTGAGCTCAGGAGTTCGAGACCAGCCTGAGCAAGAGCGAGACCCCGTCAATACCAAAAATAGAAAGAAATTAATTGGACAGCTAAAAATATATAGAAAAAATTAGCCGGGCATGGTGGCGCATGCCTGTAGTCCCAGCTACTCGGGAGGCTGAGACAGTAGGATTGCTTGAGCCCAGGAGTTTGAGGTTGCTGTGAGCTAGGCGGACGCCATGGCACTTGCCCCAGGCGAGAGAGTGAGACTCTGTCTCAAAAAAAAAAAAAAAAGAAGTTAACACTGATATAATACTATTACCTAATGTACAGGTACAGGTATTACTCATATTTAAGCCAATTGTTCCAATATTTTACTTTAGAGAAAAAAAAAATATTTTTTTCTCATTCAGGGTCCATCCAATCCAGAATCATAAGTTGTATTCAGTTGTCATGTCTCCTTAGTCTTCTTTAGTCTTGAACAGTTCCATAGTCTATCTTTCTCGATTGGAAGATACTTTCGTGACTTCAAGATATTTTGTAAAAGGTTCATTAATTTTTGGTTTTTTTAGATTATTAAAAAATTGTGCTAAAATTCATATATTTACCATCTTACCCATTTTTAAGTGTACAGTTTAGTAGTGTCAAGTACATTCACACTGTTGTACAACCAATCTCCAGAACTCTTTTCATCTAGCAAAACTGAAACAATTTTTTTTTTTTTTTTTTTTGAGACAGAGTCTCACTCTGTTGCCTGGGCTAGAGTGCTGCGGCGTCAGCCTAGCTCACAGCAACCTCAGACTCCTGGGCTCAACCAGTCCTTCTGCCTCAGCCTCCCGAGTAGCTAGTGGCATGTGCCACCATGCCCGGCTAATTTTTTCTATATATTTTTAGTTGTCCGATTAATTTCTTTCTATTTTTAGTAGAGATGGGGTCTCGCTCTTGCTCAGGCTGGTCTCGAACTCCTGAGCTCAAGCAATCCGCCCGCCTCGGCCTCCCAGAGTGCTAGGATTACAGGCGTGAGCCACCACGCCCGGCCTGAAACAATTTTTTTTTGCTAGTATATAATTCATTATTATTAACTATGGTCACTATGCTATACATTAGGTCTCCAGAACTTACTCGTAACTTCAACTTTGCACCCTCTGACTGGTATCTCCCCATTTCCCCACCTCTGACTGGACGCCTGGTAACCACTCTTCTACTCTGTTTTGACGAGTTTGACTTTTTTAGATTCCACATATGTGAGATCATACTGTATTTGTCTTTCTGTGTCTGTCATTTCGTGAAGAATAATGTCTTCTAGGTTCATTCATGTTCTCACAAACAGCAGGATTTCCTTTTTTTCCACAGGCTGGATGATATTTCATTTTATATGCATGTGTGTGTATATATTCCATTTTATATGTAAGTACATATATATATTATATTAAATATATTATACTATATAATATATTCCATTGGAATATATGTTATATTCTAATATTCGATTATATACATATAATCATATGTACACTATATACATATACCACAATTATTTATCCATTCACCTGTTGATGGACACCTAGGTTGGTCCCATATCTTGGCTATTGTGAATAATGCTGCAATGAACACGGGAGTGCAGATGTCTCTTCAATTCATTTCCTTTGGCTATATACCCAGAAGTGGGATTGCTAGATCATATGATAGTTCTCATTTTAAATTTTCAAGGAACCTCCATACTGATTTTCATGACTGTACTGATTGACATTCCCACTAACAGTGTACAAGTGTTCCCTTTAATCCAGATCCTCACCAATCCTTGTTATCTTTTTGCTTTTTTGATAACAGCCATTCTAACATGTCTGAGATGCTATCTCATTGTGGTTTTGATTTGTATTTCCCTGATGATTAGTGATGTGGAGCACCTTTTCATATACCTGTTGGCTATTTTTATTAATATGTCTTCCTTGGAAAAATGTCTACTTAGCTCCTTTGCCCATTTTTTTTTTTTTTTTGAGACAGAGTCTCACTGTGTTGCCCGGGCTAGAGTGCCGTGGCGTCAGCCAAGCTCACAGCAACCTCAAACTCCTGGGCTCAAGCGATCCTTCTGGCTCAGCCTCCCAAGTAGCTGGGACTACAGGCATGCGCCACCATGCCAAGCTAATTGTTTTCTATATATTTTTAGTTGTCCGATTAATTTCTTTCTATTTTTAGTAGAGACAGGGTCTCGCTCTTGCTCAGGCTGGTCTCGAACTCCTGACCTTGAGCAATCCACCCGCCTCGGCCTCCCAGAGTGCTAGGATTACAGGTGTGAGCCACCGTGCCCGGCTGTTTTCTTCTTCTCGATAAAGACTGTTAAGCTATTCAGGGTCTTTTGCAGTTTGATATGAATTTTAGGATTATTTTTTCTATTTCTTTGAAAAATGCCATTGGGATTTTGATAGGGATTGCACTGAATCTGACTCTCCTGGCATTGAGCTGTGTCACCTTGGGGGAGGAGTGACATGGGTAAAGCAAAACTGTTCTTACCCTCTTCAATGCATCTATTTTCAAACTTTGTGATCCAGTGGTATGCTGGAACGTCTCTGCTGGACTCCCAGACCCCCGCAAACATACTCTCATCCGTGGATGGTTGTCTAAATTGATGCATCTGTAGGGGGATGACAGTAGAAAGCTCCCATTCTGCTGTCTTGCTGCTGTCACTCCTCTAAACAATAACTCTTAATCTGAGTTTGTTTGATGTTTCCTCATGAGTAGATTGAGGCTGTGCATTTTGGGCAAGAATTCTACAAAAGTCGTGTTGTGTCCTTCTCAGTGCATTATTTAAGGAGGCACATGATTAGTTTGTCCCATTACTGATGATATCAGCTTTGATCATTTAGTTAAGATAGTAGCTGCCAGATTTCTCTACTATATAGTACTATTTTTCCTTCTGTAATAATTATTTTGAGACTATTTTGATATCTTATTCCTCATCAAATTTTCACCCATTAGTTTATCAGCCATTGATATTAAGTAATTCATACATGAATCAATTATTATCTTGATGTCTGTCAAGTGGTGATTATTCTAACTTTATCACTCCTTACTTGCTTATCACTTGGCAGTTTACTATAAAGCTTTATCTTCCAGTAATTATTTATTATATCAGTATGGGTCCATGGATTCTCATTTTATTCTATGGGCTATAATCTGTTACTGACACTCTTAATTTTGATGCTAAAATAGTCCTGGGTATAGCCAATGGGAGCCCCTTCAAGTTGGCTCTTGTCCTTTCTGCTTTTTTGTTTTTTTTTTTTTTTTAAAGAAATGGGGTCTTGCTCTTTTGCCCAGGCTGAAGTGCAGTGGTGCAGCCATAGCTCACTGCAGCCTCCAACTCCTGGGCTCAAGCAATCCTCCTGTCCTATCCTTTTGATATATCCTCATCATTATTTGAGCACTTTCTTAATTTCTGGCACAATAAGATGTCCTAGGCTCATCTTATCTTTCCTCTGACCTGGCCCAGAATCAGCTAGTTCCCAAAGATGCCTGATTTCTTTTAGGAAAATGGTATTTAAAAAGCTATATCTGGGTGCTGTGTGCTCATTGTCACTGCAGGATCATTCCTTTCAGGCCTTCTTAGCAATGGAGTTAAGAAAATATGTTTGAGAATGTATATTTATATCCATTTCTATATCTCTATATTAAAAACCATGAGTTTACACTAATATAACTAATTCTAATCCAACTAAGATAATTGATGAAGATGGGTACACTAAACAACAGATTTTTAATGTAGATGAAATAGCATTCTATTGGAAAAAGATGCCATCTAGGACTTTCATAGCTAGATGTGTGGCTTCAAAGCATAGGCTGACTCTCTTGTTAGGGGGCAATGCAGCTAGTGAATTTAAATTGAAGCCAGTGCTCATTTACTATTCTCAAAATCCTAGAGCCCTTAAGAATTATGCTAACTCTTCTTTTCCTGTGCTCTATAAATAGAACAACAAAGCCTGGGTGACAGTATATGTGTCTACAACATGTTTTACTGAATATTGTAAGTTCACTGTTGAGACCTACTACTCAAAAAAAAGAGATTCCTTTCAAAATATTACGGGTTATTGACAATGCACCTGGTCACCCAAGCGCTCTGATGGAGATATACAAGATTGATGTTGTTTTGATGCCTGCTGATACAACATCCATTCTGTAGCCCATGGATCAAGGAGTAATTTCAATTTTCTGGTCTTCTTATTTAAGAAATACATTTATAAGGTGATAGCTGCAATAGATAGTGATTGCTCTAATGCATCTGGGCACAGTAAACTGCAAACCTTCTGGAGAGGATTCATCATTCTAGGGGCCATGAAGAACATTTATCAAAATATCAACATGAACAACAGTTTGGAAGAAGTGGATTCCAACCCTCATGGATGACCTTCAAGACTTCAGTGAAGGAAGTCAACGCTGATGTAGAGAAAATAGCAAGAGAACTAGAATTCAAAGCAGAGCCTGAAGGTGTGATTGAATTTCTGTAATCTCATGACAAAAACTTGAACGAAGGAGGAGTTGCTTCTTATGGATGAGCAAAGAAAGTGGTTTCTTGAGATGGTGAAAATGCTGTAAACACTGTTGAAATGACAACAAAGGACCAGGTGTGGTGGCTCATGCCTGTAATCCCAGCATTTTGGGAGGCTGAGGCAGGAGGATTGCTTGAAGCCAGGAGTTCAAGATCAGCTTGAGCAAGAGTGAGACCTCATCTCTACAAAAAATAAAAAAATTAGCTGGCTATGATGGTATGCCTATAGTCCCAGCTATTCAGGAGGCTGAGACAGAAGGATCACTTGAGCCCAGACATCACTGCATTCTAGCCTAGGTGACAGAGTAAGACTCTGTCTCTAAATAAACAAACAAACAAAAAATGGAAATGACAAGAAAGGAGTTAGACTATTACATAAACTTAGTTCATAAAGCAGCAGCAGGGTTGGAGAGGACTGACTCTAATTTTGAAAGAGGTTCTACTGTGGCTTAAATGTATCAAATAGTATTGTGTGCTACAGAGACATCTTTAATGAAAGGAAAAGTCAATTGATGGAGCAATCTTCATTGTCTAATTTTCAGAAGTTGCCATAGCTACCCCAACCTTCAGTGACACCATCCTGATCAGTCAGCAGCCACCAACATCAAGGCAAGACCCTCCACCAGCAAAATGATTACTCAAGGCTCAGATGATCGTTAGCATTTTTTAGCAAAAAAAAATTTTTAAATTATGGTATATACATTGTTTTTCTAGACATAATGATATTGCACGCTTAACAGACTATATATAGTGGAAACATAACTTTCATATGCACTGGAAAACCAAAAAATTTGTGTGACTTTATTGTGATATTTACTTCCTAGCGATGGTCTGGAACCACCCCACAGTATCTCTGAGGTATGCCTGTATATATAAACTTTTTAATTTTTATGATAGTGTGATGGTCTAGAATTTCATTAGCAGTTAATGTACACATTTGACAAACTTGCTAGTCTTGAGAATACCATTTTTAAACGTTCAAGTTCTCTGTCTGCTGATCAAAATGGATATTAACATCCCAACACATCTTGTATTTTCCTACCATCTAAAAGGCCTGGTGGGTACACCAGTGGTTTTTGTATGCAAAATTTTGTGTATATGTATTTTCAGTGGTGGGAGGGGAAGATGATACTTTCATCAGATTCTCAAAGGAGTCGCTGATTAAAAAATAACTAAGAGGCCAGGCGCGGTGGCTCACGCCTGTAATCCTAGCACTCTGGGAGGCCGAGGCGGGCGGATAGTTCTGAGCTCAGGAGTTCGAGACCAGTCTGAGCAAGAGCGAGACTCCGTCTCTACCAAAAATAGAAAGAAATTAATTTGACAGCTAAAAATATATATAGAAAAAATTAGCCGGGCATGGTGGCACATGCCTGTAGTCCCAGCTACTCGGGAGGCTGAGACAGTAGGATTGCTCGAGCCCAGGAGTTTGAGGTTGCTGTGAGCTGGGCTGACGCCACGGCACTCGCCCCAGGCAAGAGAGTGAGACTCTGTCTCAA